>LUCH01004526.1:7846-50683 GCA_013368495.1 Paragonimus heterotremus | reverse complement strand
GTTTGTCTTTGGTTATTCATTCTTTATATGCATGTACCACAGAACCAATCGATACACCTTGTACTTGTGCCTTACCAACTCGTGTTCTCCTTACCCGTGCTGCGCGGTTTAACACGTGGCATGTCGCTTCACCGTTTGTCACTTGCCTATGTCGGCGTCCCACAGGATTTGGTCAAGTGACCCTCGTTATTGCACAGTTATGCTTTGGTCTGTTTACGCTTGTATACTGTTGTTTTACAGCATTTCACGCAACTGTGAAGACTCTTTTGCACGCTATAGCGTACACTAACCATGCACACACAACGATTGTCAAAGACGGATGATCGGCGAAAATCTTCCGCCCGCACAGTCCAGGTTTCGCAACCGTGAGGAGCAGCGGAAGGCGGGAATACAAAGTACACCCATTTTTCCGTGGCGGTGGCTCAGATCATTCCGTTGTCGCAGGCTGCATATATTAACCACGCCATTCTATCCATTGCACTGTGGTTCCTGATTTGTCCTTTCAACCCAACAGCAGCAAACATGCTGCCAAAAGGTATAGTGAGGACGAGCGATCGTACTATGCTACTAGCACCACCACTATTCAGTAGTGGGCCAGGAGCATGTGGCAACCACATACGTTCTAAGATCAACGTAGTATACAAATGGGCGGATATGTTTGTAGTCATGTTGAAGCGCATAACCCATGCATTGATTTTTTGAATGAACAATCATTGCGTTTTTGGTTCACAACATCAGGTATGCAAAATTATTTCCAGTATTGACAGTTATCACCAAGTATGAGTAACATCACGGTCCTCTGCAAATCTGAAACAGGTCTTTCATGTTTTTGAGGAGCAGAACACACTCCACGCTGACAGACCGATATTAACTATCAGTTTAAAGAATTTTGTGTATCCTGTATTTTCAGAGATTAAAGTGATGAGATCGGAATCACACAAGCCATGAAGATTTTCGAGTGGATGTTGGACACCCTTGAAGTATGCAATCTTTTTTCCGTCGCCAAGTTGCCATCCAAGTCCAAGTTAAAGATCAAATATGATTATGGAAAACCTAGTTGAACACCACCGATGAGCTGAAATAGATAAGATAAATGCTGTAGGTGCATATCAGTCTGTGTTCACTTGTATAAATTTTGAATCAGTTGGATATACTTGCTGTGTATACCTTAGTTCAGATGTGTCGACCAGAGCCCGATTTCATCAACAGAATTGAATAACTCAGTTAGATTCAAAAAAGACTATCAACACTTATCTCCGATAACGATATAGACACTTTAGTATTTGACACAGACTGATGGTTCTATCATTACGATCCCGGTTAGAAGGCGGACCGATTTGCCATTCCGTTATTTGTATCCACTGAAACGAAGGAAATTCACAAAGGATTGAAATGGTTATTTATCATTTGTCTGCAACAAAAAGAGGGGAAATTTTATCAACGCTTATAAGTAGTATACAACTGTTTCAAGGATAACCCGCTTTGTTCTCTGTAATTTTGATTAATTGGAGCACTTGATGGTAATAAAATTTAACAAACGACTGTTTACATCTTTCTCTGCCTCTCAGAAATCAAGAGCGATTACGACGTATCTCTGACCAATCTGTGATGTCTGTCTATGCTGTTTTAGACTGAAATCCAGCATACAATGCCAGAAGTTGCACGATATTGTAACATGCAAGCCGGCCGTTTCTACTCCAATTGTCAGTTATACTTGTGGACCAACATTGCAGCAACACAGAAAGACCGCGAGACAGCGTTCTTCCGAAGTAAGGGTTCCAGCAAAGGTTCCGTAAAAGGAAACAACACAAACAAGCATGAACCAAAGGCCCAGTAAGCCATGCACACGACTTACACAAACGAAAACTAGAACGGCGCCGACAACACAGCAGCACGCCCTGTTACACAATTCAAATTCAACCCATGAGCGCGTACTGGTTTCGTCCGCACGTTACAACAGACGATTGTTAGAGAATTTTAAATGAACCACTACCTACTCATATGCTCAAATAAGTATCATGGTTGTCTGGGAAAAATGTAGTTAACTAACGGCCAATCCGGTCTGTAGAGTCTTGCTGATGACGCCTTACTTTCACATGCAGCTCGGTCGCTTGTTTGCAAGGTGTACGCACCTTGATAGTAAATGTTTGAAGATAGACGTAGTTATTTTTAGCAGTTAAGTGCCTTCTGGTCCCCTTTTTTCTTCTCTCTTCGTATCCACAGTTTGCTTTTTCTTCCTTCGTGGTTGTGTGGCAGTTACGCATCAATGTGAACCACTGATGTATTGCTGTCTATGATGATGATGATGATGATATGAGAACACCTGTCTGTCAGTCCAACGTCCGCTATCCAAATACAACATACAACTGGATCAAAAGTTGCTGGGAAAACCCCATTCTTCTTATCACTCCTACTGTCGATATAAATAAGAGTATACTGGTTATACGAGATCCCTACCGTCCAGTTAGGGTCATGCGTTGGATTCTACTGATGCATGAGCCCTACGAACACACAACAACTGCTGGTAACCATCTCATTAAGGTGTTTCTTAATTTTCACGCTTTCGCACGGGAAGTGTTCTTGTTTCCACGTTAACCGGAGAATGATATGTATTACATGACGTAAATATACTATAGCATGTAACAAAGTATAACATATGAGGAGATTTGAAATACAGGCTTGTTAGAGTTGGTTTAATATGGCTGGTACAGATTACTGTGAATTCCATTTCCATTGCCTAACATTAATCTGGCCATTTGGAAACATTCACGCTTTTGGACTTCGTCAAAATTAGGGTGGGTGTTCTGGTACATGTTGATTGCTAAATTCGGTGGCGTTATAAAAACTTCGTGTAACCATAGCTGGCGGTTGTGTCGCAAGTCGGTTGTCAATGCGACTAACTGGGCTTAATGCTATTGTTGTGTGCTTTTAGCTGCGAGCACGCACACACCATTTTCGTGGCTGCACCTCGTACCCATCTGCATGATTCACCAGTAATGGCACGCTGGTGGGCCCGTAAACTTGCGCCTGTTTGCCTGATTGGTCTTGACCACCCTGATTGGACAGGAGGACTTTAGCCTGCTAACACTGGCGTGTTGTCATGGTGCAGTCTACTGTATCATTGCATAGTTATGCCCACTAGCTGTTGTTTACATTTCCTACAGAACACTTATTTTCCTTGCTACAACACAGTACTACCGATTAACTGTCCATGCTTTTTACATTCATGATAAAACAATTGCATTCTATTCGTTACAATACACGGGTAACTTTACTAACGGTCTTCTGAAATTACGGGATACAGTGGTTGTTTGTGTACGAATACAGGTAATCACTCTCCTTTCTTTCATGAGATGAAAATAAAATCGTCATGAACAGACGTACGAATCCGAAATAACAGCCTAACCGGATAAAGAGAGCAGAACCGTCACCTTAATGTCATAATCAAGTATGTATTTCATAACTAGCACTATACTGCTAGCGATTTGACACAAAGTTCGATAATAAGACCTGTTATTCTCAAGGCTAGCCACAAAACGAGTTATAACAATTCGACCACTACCTTATCCAATCAAGATGCGTCAACTAGGGCGGTTCTTAGCATGTTATCGATATATGGAGGAAGTATTACTAATGAGTAGTTTGGCAAATTTGATGATTTAGATGAGTCCCAATTGCGAAAAATCACGACCTGCTGAATTTGAACTAGCGACTGAAACAACATGCCCAAACACGGCTTGCATTCTACCAGCTGGGCTACGAAACCACGCCAGAAGCTCGAAAAATTCCCATTTTGACTCTGTTCGGGAAATCCCGCCCGGGCAGTCGAACCACTGTATCACTTGGTAGATTCCATATGAGACAGTGAAACTGGTAGGTAACAGTTCAAATGGGAAGTTTCCGAGCTCCTAGCGAGACTTTGTAGCCCAGCTGGTAGCGTGCCTGTCACGTTTTGATATGCTGTTTCCGTCGCTGGTTCAAATCCAGCCGAAGCCCTGATTTTTCACAGTGGGCTCTCATCTATATTAAGTAAGACTTATTCTTAACATATTATCGTATCTCGCTGCCCATTTTCAGGAGAGCAAGCTGACTCCTCAGATAGGTTGAACATCAGAATAATTACTGCAAGGCTATTGTCGTCAGCTACGTGCCGACTATGTCCGAATTTCACTTCTAATCTGTTTCCTTTTTGGCATTAGTAAGTTCACTAATGTTGATCTTCCGAACCCGGAACACTCGGCCGATTTTTATTTCTATATCATCCAATGCGGATTAAATGTGCATATGCACTGTGAGTTTTATGCAATCTACATTTGCTATGGATTCTTGTCTTTATACATCCAGAAACTAGGGAGGAAAAAATTCAAATAGGGTATGTTGATCTATTTTGACTTACATTGATATATGTTCGAGAAAATAGTGTAGTGAGGATGAGCGATCGTGATATACTGCTCACACGACTGCTATTCAGTAGTAAGACCATAGCATACATTTTGACATCGAACAAACCGCAGGAAATATGCGGGAAGAAACATCAGAGTGTAGCAACGTTCAAAATGGTCCTTGCTACTTAAAAGAACTGAGCGTTGACGTCTGTAGCAGCCGAGGTGGTCTGAGCCGAGTACCGTATGCAATGAGTGTTTTTGTTTGTGGTCCTATTTAGATGCCTAACCCATGTGTTGCTTTGTTGAATAAACAACCCTTGTGTCACTTGGTGCATTCAATGAAGAAGTACCTCTTGAAACATTCAGGAAGCGTTCTCTGAGGCACAAAACGAGTTTGGTCCTTCCAAGGAGGAAATGGTATACAGCCTAATCATTCTGTTTACGCACTAATCGTGAAGTGGATCCGTCCGTGGGAAGCCCTCACACCGTCCTGATAGGCTGTAGTCTGATCTACGTCAGACCAAAGAAGCCTAGACCGAGGTCAACTTGTCCTTATTTTAGTCTCGTGAACCTCGCCAAATTAATGAACATCGTTTGACCGCTGAAATTTACGAGCCATGCTGTCCAAGAATGCTGTCTATTAAATGTGAGTCGGCAGACCATATCAGTGGTATTCTTTCCGTCTCTGAGTTCCTAGACTTAGTAACTCAAGAGACACAGTTGCATTATGAACTAGGATAACTTTAGCTGAAAAATGATTATCATTCAGTAACACTACAACTGTCATAGGTTCATAAAACAGTAAAGTAGCCGAACGACATCCTATACAATATAGTCTCATTCCTCATCTTCCTGTTCTCAGCTTGGTTCTGCTACCAGATAAGACTATGTCTATAATATTCACACACTGGCTCATGTCTTTTGGGTATATCATTTATATCGTGTCTACATCCATGCTACCTAATAATATCTCGGCCGTGTGTGTTCTCCTTGGTATTTAGCAAGAAGTATCAAATGTTGCAGTACCGTCTAGTTTGTTTGCTGTCTTACAATGAAATGGCTTGTAGATATAGTCACGGTTTATTTCAAACGTATGATGCTTCAATATGGCAAGATGCTTGTATAGTAGTCACGAAAGTCTGCAAAACGAAACCCACTCGAAAGTACAATTTCTGCTCAAGGTCAGTATTAGTTTGGGACTATTCGAACAACTTTGATGAGGTTTCTGAAATAGTCATGCTCATGGTTACATTTCTTCCGAAATAAGGTGGTCATATTCACAGTGTTGTATTCACAATGAATGAATTCTACGGGGTTTAACTGTTTCCTCTAAGGGGCAGGTACGTTTTGATTGAAACAGAAGTGTTCTTAGCTGCGCATAATTTGATTGTTGCTGTTATTTAAAATAAGACTTACATACGGTTAAGTAATGTTTACATGAGCCCCTAGAAGCCTATATGGTGATAAGATTCGTCAAACATGGACCTGAACCCCAACTCATATTCTATTTCCCTTTTCCAAAAAATAGTCATATTTATGAACTTGATCGCTATGTATATGGGTGTAATTTAAAGATCATGGATAAACTTGAGTGACATGAGTCTATGAGAGAGTCAAGCGTGAATGTCCTAAAAACACCAACTATAACGCGGTCAAAAGTAATTGTTACAGAAATTTACGGATGAGTAGAAAATGGGAACTTCAGAGAAAATTCGCTGGTGCACCTCAGGCAAGCTCTTATAATTCTTTTATGTTTGGAATGAAGAAATAACAGAAGAGGAACGAAATGGTATGACAAGAATGTTAAACCTCGCCGTTAAGATCTACAAGGAGAATAAACTTATTGCACTCAGAACGTTTCGGCAAACTCTATTGCTAACAGGAAATCAAACTGAGTTTTTAAAGTCACATGTGACGAAAAATATTCCATACAGGTCAACTTTAAGTTCACTGCAGCTTGTAGCTAGTTTGTTGACCACAGGACGGTAGAATTTGTCATGTAAGTGTGTATGTAAATGGACATCTCGGAATATGCTCCAATTAACGACAATTCTGTCCACGTGGTTTGCGTTCCCGTTAAAATCGAATGAAGCTCTAACCTGTGATCTACTTTACGCCACCCAATACTGACAAGTGATCTATTTCACGGCATTCATTTCGATGACTTCGTTGATACCACATTGTGTTCGATCGCCCACTCTCCATGAAATCAGTGCTGAAAGGCCAACCACCTATTCTCTAAGGCGACGACTATTTCTCTGAACAGCTCACTATAACGGCAGCTACTATACACAACACCATATGCTTTCTATCCAGGCTGTCGAGTGGGATGAGAGATCAACCACGGAAGACTTACACATACGCACGCGAACACCTAAAAGACAAAGCCATTTTTTCTATCTTGGACGAGATATGGAACATCTCTCGAGATGTCACACTGAGTTTAATTTAAAGTGAACATATGTAGAGTTTGCCTTTGGTTATACTAGCTCTAGGTAATAGTCTATCTCAGATTCGTCAATGTGTTGCAAGTCTGTCCATGTCCCTGTTCACCTTCTCCAATGTTGATCATTTCTGCCACCTGTTGAGCAAACAGGATAGCAACCCCTTAGGTTGTGCAAATAAGAGCAGTTAATATGAATGGAATGTTCCAACAAGCATACAATTAGCTGTTGTCAACAAACTCCTAGACGTCCGCCTCGGTGCACGTTGGGCTATGTACCACCAGCCCTCCGGCGAAACTTCGAGTGTGGATCAATGCAAACAATCAGCTGATTTCATTCCAGTCCACTAAACCTGAATGATGACTATCTTAATACTCTGGTATCCACTCACTCGCCATGGGTTGAGGCTGTCATGACCCATCAAACCAATGTCACATGCCTCGCGGTGATCACGACTGATAACGTGAACAGCTCCGGTTGAATAACCACAATTCGTATTTGCATACTATCAAGTTATTTTGGATGAAGCTTACCGAGTGCATCTAACTTCGAAAAAGAAAACGGAAACCTATCCAATAAACACGTGTACTATGCTCATTTGGTTCAATAAACACATGTAATTCAACATAACAGTGAGATCCTGACTACGGGCTTATCCATTGGAGTGAACAGAGCGATTCTGTTTACTCTCAATTCCAAATGATCGGGCAAGTTAAACATAGTTCATACAAGGTTGTGGATAAACGTTTGGATGTGATCATTGGGTTATATCTGGTGTGATGTTACTGGCGTTGTGCATAACATACCAGTCTCACAAGAAGGAGGGCCGGAGTGCAAATTCCGGTCCGGACGGGGATATGCACCACTGATGAACTTTAATAAGAGCAAAGCTCGAGTCTAGTGCTTCATTTCGAAGTGGGTCGATCGAAAGGCTCATGTGAATGCGAAGGCTGGGATAAAATTTGAGTGGTATTCAATTTGAAAACGGAAGCTTTTCGCTTGTAAAGAGGTAGAAGATAGGCAACTCAATGAAAACATTGAGCAACACATCTAGGAGTGTAACAAATATGTATGGTATACTGACCTCGCGAGTTCGATTACGCGCAAAGGTCTCGTAATTTAGATGCTTACACCTCTTGAAACAAGAACACTGAAGTGGACTAGGCAATTAATACGAACTTGGAAGTCGAGACATGGTCATTACATAACTGAAGGAAACGGTGTCGAATACCAAGCATTTAATGGTTATGGGATGAAATTTGGTTGAGCTAGTACCAGCATACTTTGTAACACACAAGCCGTTTTACTGTGAGCTATATCACAAAAAGAAAGAATATAAAAAACCATGGTTCGGCAATAACGTTCGCCTATTTGGAGTGATCGGGTTCCATGTATTCAAGACGTGACCGTTATAAACGAGGACCGATGTATTTCCATTCACTCATGGAAAATTTCCAACCTGTCCTCGTTAATGGTTCAAATTTCGAAGTAAATTTGTGTTTCCTCTCTCTGTCGCTGAAAGAATGGAAGACAAGGCTATTTCAAATTCTCCCCAACCAACAAAGCAGTCAAAGTTACATATCTGGGTACAAATGATAAATCTGCTGTGACCACAAAAGTTGCTTGATCCTATGAAGTCGTTTGTTGAGCGAATTCCCTTACAGGTTATGTGAAAACAAAGCGTAGCAAAAAGACGTTCAATAAAGCGCAGTCTTTATTGTCCAACTAGTTGGTTGCCATGATGCGCGCGCGCTCGCATTTATGAATCAGAATTCCATTTCACAACAAACCTGGTTTCTGCTCTCACGTCGTGTGCACTTCTGCCTTGTTTATATGTGGCCGACGCCTTCTGTCGAAAGTTTTTCGTTTGCCATTCTTCGTCCGTCGTGGGGCTTGACCGTAGTTCACGACCGTGTCTAGATGTTTCATCGAGTTTTTGAATAATCATACCTCCGATCTGGTCGACTTCCCCATTTTGCATGACATGTCTCGTTTGTTGGTCCGATCTTGTTAAACGTTGGCTCACCCGTGTTGTTCGCGATCCGTTCGCTGTGGACTTTTGGGCGTACCTCACTGCCGTGTTGAAGTATTCTACGGACAGTTGGAATACTCGCACCTCCGGTTTGGTAGACCACAACAGTAGGACCACGAACGCGCACACTCATTTGCATGGCTGACGTGTATCCACACAAATTGGGTAGCAGTGCACTGTCATTCGCCTTGGTGACACGTCTGTCATCGTGCGTGCACACTGCTCCGATAATCAGTTCTAGTCCCTCGTCTTCTTGGCATTGAAAGTTATCTTCAACCCATTTACTTCGATCCAACGTAAGTTTTCATGCCAGTGTTGTTAACTCAAAAGTTTAAAACTCACTTCCTGAGTTGGCTTGACACCAACATAAGCTGTTAGCACATATAACCACGTGGTACATGTTCACGTATTTGAACTAATAACCATGACAGATCAGAGTAAATGGCCAAGACGTGCTTTGACTGTCAACGTAATTCTAGAACTCGGTCGAGTGTCTATCCTAACAACGATGGTTGGACAGAATGGGCGGGTTTGAATCATACGATCGGTAGTCTGTGTACTCTAATGAGACGTTCCCTGAAGAGCACGTGTAAGTGTAGGGTACCAGTTGGGGGGGGGACTCAAACGTGACAGGTGTGAAAAGATCGTTGATCCGGCGGGATAACCGAGCGGGGACAGAAGAGCATTAGGCGAAGTTGTTAAACTTTCGGGTTTCAGCAAGGCATCAGTACAAAATATCTGGATACTGCCGGAGTAACTTAGGAAGGAGGAGGGCCAACAAAAGATAAATATGCAATAACAGACAGTTAATCAAGGCAGACAACAAGTGGCGATAAGCCCGTGGATGGAATTGATGCAATCAAAAAGGAAGCATGAAACCCAGCCTATCGTACTACAGTGAATGTGAAGGCGATTCATCACAGTGAACTGTTTGTGCCCAGTCCTCCGTGGAAAAGGTTTAAAAATTTACAAGATCTTGGGAGAGTCAACAAACATGGTAACCGAACAGCATAAGGTGCATGTTGAGCCCATGGTGCGCAAGCGAGGTGGCATGGGAATGATCAGATCGCGTTCACTTCCTGAAATGAGAAAACCGATAAACCAGTATGTAAATTGAGAAAGACTCTGCAGTGAACGGTTTTTTTTGCTCTATTGAGTTTCCTGTGAAGTAAGGACAGGTGATGATAAAAAATGGTAAAAATGCTTCAGCTTACTCTAGTTGAAGCTAAGCTGCTTACAAGATGTAGGGACTTTGATATTGACTGATTAAATCTTGAAAAAAAAAAGAATTCTGCGAGCAACCCACTCTATCAAGACACTTTTTCATGGCACGTGTCAAGAACACTGATATATTTCTGCAGACGGTGGTAAAATCAAAACTGTTGGGTACACAAAGCATTTAATCTACGGTAATCACAGTTGGTCATTATTAATGAGACGAGATGGAAAGTTGACGGTCAACGAATCATGCGCTCAATAACCACTGTACAATAATTCATGTGATACGGTACAATGACGATTGTGCAAGTAAATGGCTGACGTGATGATCAGGTGGTAGTAAGGGGATCAAGTTGAGCGATCATTTCGAATAGGCTTGACGTGAGGTATGGATTCATCATACAGTTAAATGCCTCATGTACTGTACTCGTCAGAACAGGTAGACAGTGTTACAACTAAAAGCTTAGTTCATTAACGTATTCCATAAGTTGTTTGACACCTAACATAGACAGTAACAAATAAGAAACTTTCAGCTGCTCCTAGAATCGATCGAACATTTTTAGTTAGTGGGCACTGATATCTCAAAGTTTTCGCTAACTGGCAGTAGCAGCGCACCGCACACTTTAAGTATCACCATAGACACCTCATCAGTGGTATAGGCAGCTGATGAAATGACACTGTCCAAATAAGCGAAGTGGTAGGCGGACTTGAGCGACCTGCCTGCTGATGATGTCTTACTTTCACTTACAGCTTGGTTGTTTGTTTGCAAGGTGTAGGCGCCTCGATGTTGTATGTTTGAACGTAGACGTAGCTATTTTTAGTGACTAGGTCCCTTTCCCTTTCTTTTCTTCTCTCTTCCTATACAGGGTTTGCTTTTTATTCTTCTTCATGGTTGTGTGGCAGTTAAGCATAAGTGTGAACCACTGATGTATTGCTATCTATGATGATGATGATGAACAAAAATGGGCACGGGTAACAAAACCTTAAAACACGGATCAGTTGATTAAAGGTACATACCATACGGACCAACCGTATTACAGATGGATTCTACACGGTCTGCGCGCTGTCTGCAGATGAAGTAGGTAAAATGATGTAGTAGCAGTCGGCTTCACTACCCGTTAGAAGCTCCGTCATCATTTTCAGCTTTGAACTGTACGCACAAGTGCTATGGTCCGTGCTACCGTTAGTTCTGATAATAGTCAATGCAACTTTTCTAAGGTGGTAGTAATCTCAAAGTATATCTGGCAACCGAGCCTAAAGCAGTCTTTGCATCCAAGAACTTTACGAACGATGGCAAGAAAAATGGATAGCGACGCTCCAGTATCTTCCGTAATCACTATCGAATGTAATGCATCAGTGGATGACGTCGAAGTTTAACTGCAACAAACCTACAGAGAGAGCAACAACCCATATATACAAAAACAAAACACGAGGAGATGGGATATAATTAAAACAACTGTCCGCCTTAAACAGAAGACAACCAGTGCATCCATGAGCACGTCGGAAACCAACTTATTCTTCTCCAATACTGTTTACTCGGCGTTACAGAAGCTACCTCATTATGAAACTTGTGAGAATCTTGGATGTGACCGAAACAAGACTGTAATAAGACGTTCCGGCGCCTTTTTTGACGATGGAAACGATCCTGGGCAAGCAACACCAAGGGGACATTTTATAAGCTTGAAAGTGTTAAAGAGGGGAGAATGTGCTTCAGTTGTGTTATTCATTCTGACAGATCTTCCGATAAAGTCGATTGCATCAGGGCGAAATTGTGGATAATTGCATTCTATCAATGTCGTTCTATTCAATCCTACTATGAACGTTTCAGGTGACCCGAGAACTCCTGACTTCCTCTCTCATGGACTGGAAGTACTATAATCAAAAACAGTAATTCGCGTATCTTCACAGGACACCAGTTCCAACGATCCCTTGGTATAGTGGATAAGTGCCTGGACTAGCACTCTGTGGCGAACTACTAGTTTGACTCCTCGATGTGTGTGGTGCTAATAAGACCCAGTGAGATTGAGGCAGTTCGTTATCACTTTGCTGGTAGTCCACTGGATCACCTGTTTGGAGAAGCTTCTCTTCACCACTTTTTGAAAAGTGAGGGCTGTTTACTGGTTTGCAAAACAACCACAAACTGTTGATCGATTTCCGCTTATGAAATAATGATAAACAAAAGTTAAGAAAAGTAACGGGTAAGATGCGATGCTGCTGAACAAATGGGCTTTTGGCTCAAGGTAGAAAGATTACACTGAAATATATAGGCAGTCATCTTAGCACTTTACCAGCGTGTGTACAAGCAGCTGTCTTGAGAGTGCTTCGAGAAGAATTTGCGGATATTTCTGTTTACCATGATGGTGGATGAAAGCTTCTCACCACTGATGCACCTATCAGACATCAAAGCTAACTTGTCTGATGACTGTGTTACATCCAACGTTCTTTAAGGAAGTTATCGACAGTAAAGAGCAGCTTCATCATGTCGAAGGACATCCATGAGATCGTAATCGTGAAGTGTGATGAGGAGGCTGGACGGACAATCATTTAAAGCATCCTAAAACTGCACTTACATCACAGACAATTAAATCAAAAAACTACAACATCTACGCCACTGAGTCTGCTGAACCGCCATCTCACTCAGTCTCCAGCCATCGGTACTCAGTCGTGAAGTCTCCAACCCAGGAGATGAATCCGACAAAAAATTGCCAATAACCTGGCGAATAACTGCACTTTTCTAAGCCAGGACATCATCTGTCCACCTCGCACCTTACGCCAGTCGGTCGCGGCACCGGTGGAGTGTTCGGTATAGCAGACGACTAGCTGACATTTTTCTGTGTAACCTTAAGTAGACGAGTGTACTCGCTCGGAAATCACTACCAAATACTCACTTCCTAACCTGTTCGTTGCTTACTGGTTGGTGACTCCCGGTGTGAGCAATCGGTCACAATCATCGATGGTCAGACACATGAAGACGATTCAGGTCTCCTACTCCGAGCAGAAAAGTTCCAGAGCCGTGAAGCACTACAGCCCTCACTATCGCATTCTATACGCGAACCCTGATAAAGAAGGGAGAGATCGCATACCCCTATCGCACACCACTTGACATGGAGAACGCTACTCATGAATGTTCAATCTGCATTCAGAGCGGGTAACGCCTCCAACAAACTGACATATTTCACTGAGATTTCCTTGCGATGAAAACAGCCCAAGAGAGCGCCCCGCGCAAATGAGTCGAAAGCAGACCTTAGATCTTGTTGTGACCGTAAAAGACGCTTGGCTTACGAAGTTGTTTATTGCATGAAAAATCATACAGGTTAAGCTAAAACATAGGATGACGAAAGCGGACACTTATTTGCACGGCCGACGTTTATTCACACATACTGGGTAGTAGTACATTGCCGTTCGGCTTAATGGCACGCCCCCAAAGTGCGTACACACTATTTGGATAGTCGGTTCTGGATCATCGTCCTCATGGCGTTGATATTTGCCCTGTAGTTCTTAAATATGAGTACTATACTACTCAAAAACGAAGCGGCCTTTTATCCAACAGTTCAAAATTACCACGACCGTTCACTGAGAACACGGGCATTGATGCTTTAGTTTTTATCGCAGAGTGAAGATATGGTCAATGCACCCGCGAACAGTAACTTGTCTGTTCCACTCCTACCTGACTTCCAGTGTTTCAAAAGTTGCCGGAGTATGGAACCTGAGTATCTTGGATTTGACAGAAATACGGCCGATGCCTCTGTGGTTGTCACATGATGTCCTCCAATTTTGGGGGAATGGAAACGATTGTCGATAAGCACCAACCATGGGACGCCTCCTCGGCCTATCACGTGTAACCGACATGTGGTCAGTTCAGATAATCAGTAACCGACGTCTCTGAAAAGATCTGGGGAAAGAAGATCGGAACTTGGGACCTTGTAATGTCTTACTATTTCGCTTCCGTTTTTGACGGAGGCTCGTCAGGAATGCCATAAGTGACCATACAATCTTCATCATCCACAGCAGAATGTGCTGATTCAGACTAGTTGAAATGTACCTCAGTGTTCGATCCACCTCAGTCGCAGCGATGAGTTGTAAATTCGCGAACCATCGTTCTTACATATAGTCTCACTAAGACCTTACCGACGACGGATGAAACCAGAAATCAGGAAAAACAGCACCTGGCTAGTTGAGGATAAACGTACCCTCTCCATCCATTTGGTTCGTTCGGAGAATTAGGCCTCAGGGTTCTTAAGCAGACTCTTCGTAAGTTTGCGCTTCGATTCACAGTGGTCTTTGCCGTAATCGGAGTGTGGGGGATCAATCAGCGTTTGTCGTAGGTTTTTTGCTGGATCAGCAGGAATCCATTTCTGTTATATTTGTAGTGTTTTTTGAAGTAGGTTATCCTAAACAAGCTTCATAAAGCTGTTGAGGTTTTTGTCCAGCACTCGCTTGGATTACTCCATTGTTGTGTCTCCGGCAGTTCAACTGTCAGTTTTGTTTGTTAAATTTATTTTACGCCCTCACCGCTCAATCTGCAACTGAATACTTTGCAAATAGATGATTCCTGAGCACACCATAAAGCAAAGCAAGCACGAGCAACAGCATAATTTGGGTCAACGTGATTATTCCAAAATGAACCCCAATCTTTTACAGAGTGACGCCACCGATAGCTGACGGCAACGTCATCAATTTGCGTCCATTGTTGAGTGGTACAGCGCAGTCTCCTCCTGATGCACTACTGCCGTTTGGGCTGAAACGCGCAACTCGATGGATGGAGTGAGTGAGATGCGCATAATTGTAACAACCGATCACCATTGCCAGTGCGTCGCGCACGGACGCTAAACATGCCACCCAGCCACTACTCCTCTGGAGCAAGACGACTTGCACATTCCTACAATCAGCATGCACAACCATGTCCGAATGCTTGGTTTGTCGCAGAAGATCAAAGAGGGCATCACAGAGGGTGTTCTTGATAGCACCTGAGCTATTGTTTTTCGGAGGATATGCAAATATGACAAATACACATCTCTCCGACCTATCAGATTTTGACTGAGGTGCTAGGTCTGACGGCACACAGACGACCATTCAGTGAAATCCAGTCGAGCACTCTTTGTTCAATCTGAGAGCACAGTGCAATCTCTATCCCAGACTGATTGCGAGATTTGGTTCCATCGTTACCAGAACCACTGACTCACAGCACTATTCAGCGGCGAATTCAAGCGAAAGAATAGTAAAGGCGCCTTTCGGAAGTACAACACACATTCAGTTCTAGACTCGATAGGGTGCTCACCAGAACAGGTCGCTGATCTACTTGTCGACGAGTGCGGACGTTACGAGCCCCAATGTTTACCCGTCTTGCGTTGAAGCAAGGAAACATTGGAGCAAAGGAGGAAGAAGGTCAAAAGTAGTTAACTGGTCTGTGAAGACAACGATGACCGGACATACCCCGATCGTTGACGCTGCAGAAATAGACTGACTTGAGGGATCCTGTCCAGAATCTCTGACACGAAAGTCTGACCAGTAGAACAAAGGGAGGTAGGGTTCTAGGGAAGCTCTGTCCGGAACCAATGGCTCAAAAGTGTGACTCACTTGACAGCGAGAGACTTACCTAGCCCGAGGACGTAGTGAATAAGACATTGATGTCTCATTCTGAGCACTGATGCGTGCAGTGGATGTATTCAAAGCCACATCAAGCTTTTAGATGAAACCATAAGCCAAGCAGCTTGGCATAAATCCGAGACATCACCAACTTTGCCTAAAAATCTTTGCTCCTCTCCAACATTATTATTCGTTCCGAACGTTTATTTTCCAGTAAACCTCAGTAGTACAGAGCGGTCTCATCAACATTTAAAAAAAAACTTTCTAGTTCCAATCAAGCGGGAAATCGGGTGTAAAACGGTCAACTGCATCCTGTAGGACATTAGTCCCCTCGTCGCGGATGCGCATAGAATTGATTAAAACGATTATGGGAACAACCCAAATAGAGCTCTGCAACAGTAGAATTGTCCCTTGGGTCAGTGGTTACCAGCTCATGTGCAATGGGAAAGAGAATATACAGTTGAGTGATACAGCTAGCCATCTTAATGAATTCAACTACAGCATACAGGGTCGCGACGAACTGCTGATGATACTGGCGAAAGTAAGTCTTCTTTCATTAGAGTACAAAGTTTCGAGGTCAGACCTCCACATATTTAACACTGTGTTGGAGGATACTACTGAAATATACCTTGCATAACAATAATCAATTTTCCAGGAACATCGAAAGAACTTTTAACACCAGATGAATCGGCATAAGCAGAAACTGATTTCCGAGGTAAGCGTTGGATTGGAAATTTGTCTGCAAACTGGAAACATCACCGGATTTTTAGCAAGAATTAATCGAATCAAAAGAACAGTTTACTTATTTATTTTTCGCTAAGTTACAAGATAAGTCATTTCCCAGCAAAAAAGTTGAAAACGTTCTGCTGCCATTTTCTAAAATGTAGCTCAGTGAAGTATGAATCTCTAGCCATTTGACAAGCAGAAACAGAGTGAAGAACAGGCTTAATCCCCAGCATGATTTACGTTGCGTTCTCGCTTTTGTTAGGGATACACGATTCGACGAAATGATTCTTGATACCTACACTCAAACCTACATTGCAAAACCGATTTCGTCTTTGTCGGGATTGAACCAGTAACACTTTCCTTTACAACAAATCTTCACAAAAAATGGCTCAGTACAGAATCCAATAAAAGTTAAAGTTCAGAATAAAAGAAACCGTCTTACAATAAGCATACTGTTCAACAAATTTGGTCAACATTGTCGATATAATAATGATCTGGGTTCGCCACGTAAAATGATGAGGAATTATTGTTTTATATATCTCAAACTCCTGTGTTTCAAGCAAGTTGGCGGAGCCAACTGCTTTGACAAAAATAACCCTTTCATCGATAGGTCTTACATGGAGTCTTTCACACATTCGCGCAAAACACTTAAACGCATCATCCAGGATGTTTCATTGCACTAATAATTGACTCCTACTTTGGAATGACCCGCTGCCGGCGTTCAGTATAGCACATTGGGTTATTCTTCGGAATGCACCCGGAAACCGGACTGTTGAGATTTGCTCAACGCGCAGCCTCGATGGGTTCTTCGAACTCAGAAGATAGATGCGTACAAAGGCCGGATTCGATCGTGAATAAACCTAATATGTACAATTGTAAACCTCGACTATGCGCCATGCTTTGATAAACTTAAAAGAAGACTGTTTCCATCCAATCAATTAAGGGTCAATTCCGGTGTCATGCGTTGGTCTAAACCCCGAGGCACGGCGATACTGAAAGAAACCAATGAGCGAGTGTTTACAAAGTTTACCGACCAACCAAAGCCGTGACCATGCCGGTGGTACATCTGAGCCGTAAAATCAGCACGACATTAGACAATCATATCCATATGAAAAATGTGGGAAGACGTCCGTGATAAGAATAGGAACGCTGAGATGTGCTACTTTCCAAGGTGTCATATTAAGGTTAGGCACGCGTGGGAATTGTATAAAATGGGGCCAGGAAACAGTAAAAATAGTACTCTAAAAAGTGTTTCGTGAATATGCCAAATTAAACAAACTTCAGTGCAAAACGAACAACCAAAAATTGTAGGATTAATATCCAAACGTAAATTGCCAACAGCTAAGACTTCTGTCAACATTAAGTCAGACTGGCATGTTCACGCCCCCCTATGCATGCGTAAAATCACTCAACGTACATGTAGTCGCCACCTGCTGCGCCTACGAAGTTCTTGTTCAGCAAAGATCACAATATCTGGGTTCCAAAGAGACTTTTGATTGTACACAGTGGCGATGATGGCAACAACCAAGTTGGAAAACCGATGGCATGTAACGAACAGAACCGAAGTGAAGTAAAAGTACATGGTTGCATGAAAACTAAACTCATGAACAACGAGGTTGGGGGAGCATGCCTGCTTGAAAGTGGTTGACTTGTCAGAACCACTGGCAGAAAAAAGACAGATGTTTTCTGATAAGGGTGAAATTGATTCCGATCACACTTCGGCTGATCTTAATGATTTCTCAGCACCCTTACGTATATCGCGAAGACGCTTAACTAGCATGAATCCATCCGGAATCCCATACATGTATCCCTTCTGACTGAGAAGTAAAACAAACCAACAGCTGTGTGGGCGATGAGCTGTACGTGATACGGTGTTATGTGGCACCGAAACAACCAGATGGATTAAGCGAGTTTCACTTTGCCTACTCGTGGTCGAAGACTGTGGGGGCAGGCGGCCACGTATCCACGATGCGGCTGGTATACACATCGGTCGCGGAATGTGGTCACGATCTAATGATCTGTCCCAGGCTGATCATACCTGTGTCATAGACCGCTGGAAGCAACTCTAACACGTCTTTTATCCGTATTTCCTGATTGTTCTGGAAACTCCGACAGAAGTGTTGTATCTTACGCATCATACTGAAAATCCTGTGAGGGGTCTCACATGTGTGGTGGACTGTCAGGCAGGTGGTACGAGCATTCCAACTCTCGGTGGAATACCTCAACACAGGGGGGAGGTGCGCTCAAAAACCCACCGCGGGTGGATGGAGGACGGCGTGGGCGACCGGATGAGTCATCGCTCAACCGGATCGGACCAACGGGCTAGACATGGCGGCCGAAATAGAATGAATGACCGAATTGAAGGCCTGATTATACCAACACTCGCAGGAGTATCTCGGCACGGTTGTGGAGTACGATCAAAGCCCACAGTGGATGGAAGGAGGACAGCACGGGCGACCGAACAAGCCATCGCTCGAAGAAATCGGATCAACGGACGAAGGGTGGCAAGCAGAAAACCTCCAGACAGAAGGCGTAAATCACACACCTAAACCGGGTAGAAGTGCACACGACGTGTGAGCGGAAACCTGGGGGTGTTGCGGACTGGAATTGCGATTCAAAATCGCGAGCGCACGTGTGGCGTGAGAACTAGCGAGTCGGACAATAAAGATTGTGCTTTATTGAACGCCTTTTCGCTACACATGTACATTAACATAAGGGCTCAAATAATTGTTTCCAATGACATACTGATACACAGAGTGGCATGGGTACTGACTTTGTGTAACGTGTCGTTCTGGAACCTTTTGCGAAAGTTCTGTCCTCAGACATAAACTCATTAGTAATTCACAACCCAATAAGTTTAGACCAATTGCAATGTTATTACACACATGCTGGGACAGCAAAACAACGGACAAGGCACAAACAAAGGTACGTGTTGTGACCGGGTAGAAAACGCTAGTCAGTCGCGTGAGTCTACAGAACCCAATCACAAGCCATCGTCTTACCTAGAAATGAACTGCGACATTCGTCAACGTCAACAGCGTAAGCAATATAAAGCTGAGTTACCTAAAATAATGGGAGCATTGGGATATGTAACATTTATACTCCAGAGTGTGTTTCGGACGAATGTACCTGTGGCATATTTCAAAAGCCAGCGAGCTTTTGAAGCAAATGACACGAGGAACTTGAGTCTACTTAAAAAATCAATTGGCAATGTTCGGTGATGACGAAGGCTGATTGCGAAGCCACCGCCAAACCACGTACGGCCTGAGATCATCAGCAGCCTTCAGAAGTCCTTAGATCATGACAAAATTCGTCCGAACCTATTTTAACAGCAGTTTATCAACCGCTTAAACCGCAACCGATTAGTCGTTCATCGTATTAAGTTTATGTCAGCCCTCAATTTCTACCGCGCACCCCTTGTTTTGACAGTATAAAACGCCAAATTAAGTCAACATCCTACTGGTTATTAACACTAGACGAGTTCAACTGATCCCGCCCTCCATCATTGAGGTCGTGCCACAATACCATCGTTCGCCTTCGTGTTCCTGACGCGTCGGTCGCACTCGACTGTCGCTCCTTTTAGTAACTGGCTTCGCTCTATTTCCCTGTGTTGCTGTTATTCGCCTGGAGCATGTATTTGCTCAGGCATTAACAACTGTATCGGTAGTACTGTTTGATCCTGAGATCAACAATCGTTCTTTTCGTAGATCTTGAGTCCGAACGTGCTTTTCTGACGAACGCAACCCGTAGGATTTCCACTAATATCACTTACGAATTTGACCTGGGAAAGGCCCAGGAATTAGGCGAGGCTTTCTAACTATACAGGAACGTCTCAAGTCGGAGGTCAGTGATATTAAGGCTGATGGAATTCTCGAGCAGTTGAATTAACTAGCTTGGTACCTGAATGAACTGAGCAGTTAAAGAGTCAAGTAATCTGTACAACGATCATCACCTCTTCTCCTGAGAACGATCGATTTTCGAGTTACGTCGTCGATTGATTACGTTATTGATTGTGTCGATTCCGTTTCAGTCGATCTTTGTGCGCCAAATTTACTCAAGCTAACAAATCGAACACAATCTACACTCCCGTCTGTGTACCACTGGTCTCTGACCTATTACTTTCAGATTGGTCTGTCTTAAAACTGGTCTAACCGGCTGATCAGTTCCGAGTATAAAAAATGTGACGTCACTAATAAAAACACTACTAACTGCCAATGAGTTGGTTCCGACATCACAGTATTTTCGTCAGCTCTAGAACAGTCAAAACGTTGACATACAAAGAATTGTCCGTAAGTGTAGGAGCACACGATCATCAATCGAGACAAACAAACAAGGCAATAGGTTGAGAAATTTCTCTTCAAGGGTGGCTCATGCAAACGGCGAACCTGGAAAATAACCAGACATGTTTTTGTTGAGGATAAATTTTACCGATCGTTGCATCGAGTGCCTGAAAAAATGTCAACAAAGTATCAAACACAGCTTCCTTGGTGAAGTTACTGTGGTTCCTCGTGCATTAAGGACCGCAGTACAAGAATAAACACAATCACAGCAACGAGATATGAGGGATTGAATAATTGACCAATAATGAGAAAAATGTGCTGAAAGGCTGGTTCATGCTCAAAAGCAAGAGTACATTCTCTTGTTACGATCAGCTGTTTTATTAAAATTCCTAAGACGACCACACCGCTTCACTTGATAAAGACTCGCAGTACGCACCTTCCACTAGCTGACCAGATAAATGTACTAAATGACATTATCCCCTTCATATTTCAGAAAGATACGTGGGTTAACTTTGTAAACAACAGTTATTGGTCATTTTCATCAGTACAAGCCTCCTCTGAGTTTGCGGAAGCCCAGTGGCAACGATGCCCGATTGACAACTAAGCAATGCAGGTTAGAACCCGGTTATCGAGACTGCTCTTGTTCAGATTTTGCTACATCTATCCAACACGTCGCGTCGCACCGAACGCACCCTGGTGAAAAAGCTAGAAACTCAACATAAACAAACTCATCATTCCCCCTAGCCAATTACCTTCCAGGTAATGGAAGTTAGGGGATGCGTGACACCGAAAGGCATGTGTCTGGTGGAAAGTGTGGTCTCATGACGTATACTCAAACAAGTCTCTATTTTCGATAGAATGCAATTTGCCTCACAATATATGACAAGTATTAGCCAATGTGATTTGTTGATTTTTTCACACAGTTCGCATGTATGTAGTTGTAAACTTGCGGCAAGAATGCCCGAAAACAGTTGTTTGCACAACGCTTCAGTCAATATTTATTTATTCGACAGCCTACCTAGCTCATGACTCGACCCCCATCAAACAATTAATTATTTAAACGCTAGCACGGAATCCCAACAAAGAAGTATCAAAGCATTTTTGTATTTCAGAAATATTGATTCGTACAATATGTAGGCACCCACACTGAAGATTGCTTTAGTATAGCACTCGAGACTGGGGTTCGAAATACAAGGAGCACTCTTGATCGAGTACGCTGTCTGACATGATGAGGAGTATAAGTCAATGGCGCTGGTGGTGAGTCTTTGTGCGCATCGTTGTAACTTTTCCTTCTCCATCCCTCCACATCTGTTTCCTCCTTCACCCTACACAATAATTATTTCTTCCCATATTGCGTGGCGAACACACCAATGTTCTGCAAACGCCCCTAGGGTACTGTGTTCGGTCTACTAATGGCGACAATCGCTAAGGTGCAATCATCTAAAATAACAACAGGCGAACTACAATTAACATGCTACAAAGTCTTCTTTTATACTACCATGGTAGCAGGACCGCTGACACTGATTACTAAAAGTTGCTTCTAAAACATTAGCAGGTCGTGAGCGTACGACTACAATGCCTTATCCAAAGCTAACACATGAAAACTCGACGGGAGAAAATAGCTAGGTTCAAGTGACAAATTAGGGCGAGTGCGTTAAGAATTGCAAAGCGAGTTGTACGGGCATAGAGTGCGCATAAGGTCCCACTGGCAAGTCGGCACGATAATTGGGAATCGTCGTAAAAACATTAAAAAAGTTCCCAGCAAAAGGAATCGTTTTCGATTAACATTGGATGCATCACAAGATGGGTATCAGAAAGGATTCGTAAACAGTTCTGCCTGGCTTCTCACTAAGACAATAAAGCACCAATTCAAGTACCCCGGACCGTCTGGCCGACTATGACCGACACAAACACGAAGACGTTTCGCACCGTTCATTGGGTTCCTCAACTTCGTCGGAAAAGGTCAAATACAACACCCTGCAGTCAACTGAAGCCGTTGCAATTAGATAACGTCCTCGGGCGTGTATTCACAAGTAATCAGCGTAAACACTCGTACTGTCGGAGATATTCAGCTCCTCTCACCGACTATACCGGATGGACAACACCGATCCGAAATGTATCCTATTTATGCTCCTAACCACAATACTTGGTTTCGCCATTTGCTCAACAACTTATTCATCAATTAACTCTAAACATGGTGTCAACCAAAACGAGATGAACTTTTTGAAACCTACCCCGTCAGTCGAAAATCAGCTTTTAAAACCGGTGGGATATTAATTCAATGTGAAAAAGACATTGAAAATTACTGTAGGGATCTTATTCTGAAACACATTCTATGAGGCAGTTCATCTTTAGTCGACAGTGTGACTGTGAATCGAAGCCAAGGCTTCGGATTCAGATCGGTAGCACTTAATAAGGTTCCAGTCAGTGCAAGGTATTTGCTGTCATGTAGCACAAAATGTCACATGTAAATTGTACATTGCAAGCCTGCCCAAAACATAGACAAAAGTCCGAACTATCGACTTGACCCCGCTTCCGTGCGGTTAGTAGTCGGGCCTCGTGAGTACAGAGCTACGGTGATTTCACATAAACTCAGCTACAGACCCTGTGCACGCATTTGGGAATGAAACAATTACACATCGTAACCTAAGCAGTCCACAGAATATTTAATGTGGAATAGTGGTAGACAACGTAAACTGATTTTACTCTGAACGACTGGGGGCAGATTGCTACGACCTAACTACAAAGTCCAACGTCATAAGTAAATCGTTGGAAGATTAACTTGTGACATCAAAGCTGTCCGTCATCATCATGCTATGTAAGGTGCGCTCCACACCACATCACATTGTCCAAGAGCAGGCCGGGTTTCGCAATCTTTTGAACGCTGGAATCCAATAATTATTCTTTTCACAAATCAGGTTTTTTACACGCATGAAAGAATGCCCAGTAGGAAATGTGTGTTAATGTCCAAAGCAACCAGTTACCATATTTCGAATCAAGTGGGCCTATGTGATGAATCATCGCCCTTTTGGGGGAAGAGATGACAAGATTACCCGAACCCTACCCTTTTCTACAGTTCGGTATTGGACAAGATCGCAGCGATCTGGTTGACTACGGTCATAGATCGGTGAAAATGTGTGCAGACTCAAAAGAAAAGGTGAGCACTTCTTCGGAGATACTATCTGACAGAAGAAAGAATCGAGGCCAATAGCACTCGAGTTGCACCTACTTCCACAGTTACATTTTATTCACAAGTAGTAGGGGATTGTCCATATCAACTAAACAACTGACTGCAACTTTCGCACTCATAGAGACGAAGCGCCTGACTGAAGTTTTACTTTTAGTAGAGCTCGTCCTTAATGCACGTCTTCACTATGATCAGGATTCGACCCCGTCTACGTCTTCCTGAGAAAACCGTGTGTCAACAACCTGGAATTAGGGACAATCAACCTATCACACCTGAAAGTTCAACTACATTCATTTGAACATTGCTGTGGTGATCCCGTCCATCTCAATCGATGTCCTTACAAGTGGGAGCCACAGAAACCTTTTAAGCTTGTCGAACGATGTTTGGTCCCTGATAATTGGTCACGATTAGATCCAGCTTTCGTCTTCAAACAGACTTTTCAATAAACTCTTCCAAAAAGCAGCACTAGACTCAAGCTAAAAGCTTGATCACGACAAGGATATGTACTAACAAGACCGAAGTTGGAATCTAGTGCTTTATTCCAAAAGCAGCCGGTAAAAAGCACATCTGCGTGCGGAAGCAGTTGTAAACACTGAGTAGCGTTCCAGTCACATAAGTTAACTTTTGCCTAACCAATTATTGCTTCGCACGTTTTCAAACTTCGTTACTGGGCTTTAATGCTATTATGGCAATATACAGCCAATACGAGCTGAATGTCCGGCGACAAACGTGCTCATTGATGTGAAAATTGGACAACATCGAATTTTAAAAAAGTCTGTAAGAAACGTTGGATAACGTATAAAATTAAGTGTGAATATAATTAACAGATAATCTGAGGACAAAGATATCACAGTAGATACGGAAAACAACCACAAGAACGAGGTAATTTAATTACACAAAGAACTTAGATTTAAGCAGTTTAGTCTCACCGTTAGTAGTTGGCTGAACGCAACAATGTTTCGAAGAAGTCAGCGTTTCAATCGCTGAAGAGTGTTTATTTTTAGACGATGGGAATTTCCGATGTTTACGCTGTTTCCGTGATTGCCTGCGCTTATCCATACATTCGACTGTGTGGATGGATTGCTGTTCACCTTTTTCTGAAGCGATTTCGACAAGCTCGACCAATTCCTCTGTTTCGTCAAAAATGGCAGCGCGTTCGGAAGCGGTAATCGGATCAAGCCCCTCGCAAAGTAATCGACGATAACGGTCAAAAACTCGGTGATGAGCCTCAATTTCCCAGATGCGATTCTTGCGTTCAAGTTTTAAAGCGACAGCATACGTGAACATACAGTGTACAGCGGAGACCGGACTGTCTAGCGGAAATCTTACGGTTCGTTTCTGTATTGGATGTTTACCAACGGTTTGCGTAGTTGATCGTTTATACGAGTGAACGTCGTAAAAAGAGTTCCACTTTTCGTTTGCTTCTATGATACGAGGGTCTATGTGGGAATACGTGACAGGAAAGTTATTCGTAGCAAGCCATGAGTCCCTTTGTATGTTACGGAAAAAGTCTTGGACAGGATCACTGAAAACACGTCGTGTGCCCAGTGAGACAACGTCGACCGCCGGGGGTTCGGTGACCCCATTCGTTTCGTCCTCGTCAGTGGTATCTTCATCGACAAGATGAAGTCTGAAAAAGCTGGAATGACCTCTTGGAACAATAAAACGGGAAAATGAAGCAGAAGGATCAATGGAAGTTCCCTTTTCGGTTTCATCGCAATAAAACAGAGTGAACAAATCGCGCGCATGAGATGGACAGACAGACGGTGGATTCTGAACTTTAACGGTAGCTCGAATGACAGCAGTAAAACTATGAACGGGCGACGAAAAATCACCCGAAGTACAGTTGGAGGATTCCACGATCAGTTGAGATGATGAGCGTTTATTCAAAGAAAGACCAAGAAGAACAGCTTTAATGGCTCTAGTAAGACTGTGAAACGGTTGCGCTACGTTCGTAACACATCCGGCTCGTAAACAGTCGTCATGTACCAGTTTATGATACAGTTTGCGGAAGCAGCATCGATTGCATCGCAAAAGACGCCAAACCAGGCGAAACTCTGCTTCAGGAAGCAAAACATGTGGTCCGAAATGAGCAGGATAACCGATCTTGATAGGCCATAGCTGTAAAAGAAGAAAAGGGTGTAGGTTGAGCCCTTAATACTGGGTGCTTTTCACAGTACTCATCATCATCATAGACAGCACTACTTAATTACGGACACAAACACCCTAAATGTGAGGAGCTGACTAAATTCTGTCCACAAAAACTTGGGCAATCGAGCAAGATAAGCACGGAGTAAGCAGATTGGGCCAAATCAGATATTTGCATCTTCCTCAATAACCTTTGGCAGAAAAAAAGAATGACTGAACGACATCAACGGTTTAAAAACAAACATGATATCAAACATTCAAAAGTACGAAAATAGCATTAAAATGTTCACGATTACCAGTCCAATTCATCCTGGCCAGTAAGATTCATGCATTAGATGGTTTTAACGAGAGACATAACGGTAGTCGTTGATAAAAACGCACAAAAACCAAGTACTGTTTCCATAAAATACCACAGCATGGACCCATTAAGTAAAGTAAAAACGACGCAGCCAAACCAATTGGACGTTCAAAGGGAAAAATATACAACCCGTACCCTGATAACAAACAGTATGAAATAATTCACGAATCTGTTATATATATATATATATATATATATATATATATATATATATATACTGCTAAAGAGCAGTTAGCACGTTTGCCAACACCATGCTGTCTACGGATTAGGTGACTTCGCCGAATGCAGGTGATGTATCATTCTAACAATTTTCATAGATTTTACTCTCCCCCCATTCCCGAACATCTCCGACTGTTCCCCGCACACTGAACCATACAAATGGTTGGAAAATGAACAATGTTATGGACATGAAGTTTCAATGTAGTGAGCTGATTAAAATGTCGTTAAACAACAGATAAGGGTCAGTCTCAAAGACTTTGTTACCAACTCGCACACGAATTCTGTAGGCGATTCAAGTATGGAAACTTTGACATCGCTAAAGCTACTCTTCCTGAGCTCCAAGGTGCGACCAAACAGACAAAAAGTATACAGAACATTTTCGCCGTACTGGGGTTGATATCATCTGTTGCAGATGAAAAAGCAAATTGTGTGGTCTGTCTTTCATTCTGTTACAAAGACATCAATGCTAGTGAACCAAAGATATTAACTTACTTGGTCACCGAATCAACACGCTTGCAGTTTTATTCGTAAATTTTCAAATGATGTTTAGAGGTTCAATCATTACACTGTGCAGCTCTATTCAGTAATAGCCTGCTCTTCCGCAGTCGCACGGTCGGCAAGTTGTTAAGTAGTTAATTCTGCTTTGGGCAGACACTATGCTCCAATCATGACTGACGACGTGCCACTGTGTTAGGAGAATAAATGAAGCCGTTGGGAGGAAAATACAGCACAGATTTGCATGGCTATTCTGGTATTTCAAAATCAAATCCGATTTCTCTGGTAACGATTTTAGAAAATGAGGAGTGTATTCTAGTTCAGATAAATTTGAAGTAAACAGATATACCACTTATGAGTCTGGACACAACGCAATGGCAGTAGTGGAAGACTGCTGTAACCATACATACATTGCGGTCTTTATTTCGGTTAAGGTATTTCGATGCAAAAATCACTGGATCACAAGTGTAGAGAAGGTGCAGGTCGCTTATGTCAACCTGTGCCATCTGTGGCGTCGAAAAGACGTTCGGCTGTCGCGGAAAAAAGGTGTATAAAGCTTACGTGTTCCGTTTTGCTCTATGATCCGCAAACGTGGCTTGTTCGCGCCAAGGATGTTAACAAACGTGATGTGCTTGACCATCGTTATCTTCGCCAATTACCCCACATTCAGTGGACTGATCGCGTGAGCAATATGGCCGTTTGCTCATACGTATTCCGGAACGTCCGGGATGCGTTATCAACTGGTCAACTAAACACGCTGCACAGCCCGCGATAGTTGGGTCACGTACTCCGCATGTCAGCTGAGCGTTTGCCATGCCCAGCATTATACACTGAGACCACCGGCGTCTGGGTAAGGCCGATTAGTGATCGGGCAACAAATTGCTCACGAAAAATGGAGGCCCTGATTGTTCCATTGAGTAAGGCGAGTAGGCGTCGGCTGAGGTCCACGTGATCACCAAAGTCGCCAGTTAAAAACGTTATCCGAGGTGGAAACGTGCCGTAGACAATGGCGTGCCTGCAACCACATCATCTCTAGTGCTTTCGCCTAGTCTTGTTTTATTAATTTCCCTTCATTTTTCGTAGTTTATTCTTTTTCTAGGTTAGTTCACGCCAATGATGTGATGTATGGCGACCCGAGCCACAGTACTTTCTGATAAGGCCCATGACCGTTACGAATGAGTGAATGGGTATTGAAGACGACGTAAGTGATTACGACATTCAGGACAATCCGCCGCCGGAAGCCAAGGTGACTTTGAATTTCAAATTACTGAAACGTAGTAAGGCCCCAGGTCCGCACCTTATTCCTCCGGAACTTCTCGAAGATGGTGATGGAAGATAACTGTTTGGACTGGTCACACCTCTCCGTTTCATATGGAGGACTGAAAGGGTGCCTCATGATTGGTGCTTATTATCAGCTATTTCGAAAAGGGCGCCAGAACATCGCATGACAATCACAGAAGTATTAGCCTTGTTTTTATTGCAGCTAAGATGTGCACGGGTCTCACAGTGCAATTATTTTGAAAGGAACTACAGGTAAGTTCCACATGTAGCCGCGGGTATAATGATCACTCATCACCCTGCAACAGACACCAGAGCATCGACACTTCTTTCTCTAGCCAATAGTCGTAGTGCTTTTGACCTTCAAGGTTGCTTCCGACTCGACTGTCCGACGTACTCGCTGAGGCTGTCTCCTTTGCAAAAACGTTACACCGAAGTATGTCAATTTATTAGAGTAATTCAATGCCCACCCTTAATGCAGAGTGGACAGCTACTTCTAACACGTTCTACTTTAAGTGGCGTTAGACAGTGGTATCCCGTCTGCTTCCATTTACATTGCATGATGGATAATATTCTGAAAGGAGCACTCTGAGGTTCAGAGGGTCTCGGAATGGAACCGCTACCAGGTAGCAAGCCGACTGATATTGAGTATATGGACGACAATGCCTTACTTATTTCTCCCGTACAGAACATGCAGACTGTGCTAAGTCAACCAACTGACGTGGTAGATCCTCACGGTATGTAATTTCAAAATGTATTTTTACAAGATTGGGTTGTCACTGACTCCATTTGTGCTGCTGTAGACAGAGCGCTCGAGACGGCAATCGTTTCATTAACTTCTGTAGTAAGATCTCATCAGTTTACAATAATGGTAACGAACGCACCAAGTACCAACATTCGTCACTTATGACGTTACAATGATGTAAACTTTTCGACGGAAAGTAAGGCTCAAAATGAGTGTGCTCAGTTTTGTCCCATGGACAGAAGACCTGGCTCATTAGTGTGAAAGACGTATCAACATTCTTGAAATCTGACCACCGCTGTCCCTACTAAATAGAATGTACCAAACGGGTTGTCTGGGTGAGGAACGCGGCAGTGATGGCACGTACTAGAGAAAGATACGTTTGCGACCGATAATCGCTGGTTGGGTCACGTAGTCCGTATGCTGACGAAACGTTTGACTTATCGCACAATGGTTGATTCGGCTGCTGATGGTTGGAAGAGACTGGAAGACGGTCAGACGACGATATGGTGACGGCGTATGAAAGTTTTGATCATTCCGCTGAACAGTGTTAGTAGGTGCAGTTTAGCTGGCTGGGGAGTTTGCGGCCACCTGCACCCCTGGTTGTAAACACTGAAACAGCAGCACGACGTAGTCAACAGAGAGCATGTATCCGAAGGGTTATCGGCTGTTCTCTTCCTCTTTTTTGACGCTCCAAGGCTTTCCTTCATTTTCCTTCTCCCTCCCCCCATACATTCCTACTTATTCGTTACGCCGTTACTTCGTGTACTACCGTCAGGACAAACAGTACCCCGAACCATAGTAGCCAGGGTTAAGACTCTATGCTGGAAATGATAAGGATAACCACTGCATCTACGGGCTATTGTTACTTTCAATGCTTATGAATTCTGGGTCCAACAGGAGTTGAGATTTACAATTAATCTGATAGACTAGCCCCATCTCAGATCTTGTCAGCCAGAGTGGTGAGAATCCTGCCCGGAAAACTGGTTTCCGAAACTCACCATACATCTACGTCTAATTGTAAAATGTTATGAAATGTCAGAGCAAGAGCTGCCCACTGACCTACTTGTGACAAAGTGGTAATAATGAAAACGCCCATAGCTATTAGCAATTTGAATTTCAACAAAGAACTAGCGGGTAGAGCAGCTCATATACTTACTTCACCTGAAGAGAGGAGGGATAAACCAGAAGATGGTTACTAGAGGTGGATATTTCGCCGAAACGAATTAGACGATTAACGATGAAATGCAGGTGTAAGAGGGGTCTAAGTGCATATCATCAACATCATCATAGATAACATATCAGTGGCCTTCACTGATATTCAACTGCCATAAAATCATGAAGAAAAAAGCAAACCCTGGGCAGGAAGAAAAACAGAAAGGGAGGGGATCTGACTACCAAGAATAATTACGTCTATGATAAAATACTCGACATCAAAGTGCCTACATTTTGTGAACAAAAAACTAAGCTGGAAGTGAAAGTAAACGTCAGCTTCGTCGGAGAACATAATTGCAAGACAGTGAATGAGATTAGTGGCAGAATATTCAGACCAATCGACCCAGGCAGACGTGAAAAATCGAGCGAACTATTTCGCGACCGGTAACTGAGATGATGAAAAAAGTTTGGTCAACGCTGGTTCAAGTATGTCGAAGGAGGACCTGCAGCACCGTGCACTATTCAATGTCGCTGCTGGCGGCTGGAATCCAACTCAAGTCGATGACGTCGGCACTGATGGTGGGGCTTTAAACCGTTCTACCAAACAAGGTTTAAAACTGCAATCAGCCAGACTGGGGACAACACAAATATCTACTGCTGGCTGTAAACTCATTTCGGCTTGCCAGTGTTCAGGTGGATGGCGTGCAAACATCCATATGACGACTGACTGTTCCATATTACTGATGAGAAATCACTTCAATTTGTGAACTCCCCTCGTCCTGTTATCGTATTTTAACGCAGACTCATCCGACAATCACTGGTATTGCGAGAGAAGAACTAAGTAAATTGGATCATCACTCACAAGCGAAAATGGTTGGGCATTCACACAAGATAATTCGGCCGTGTCTCATGTGAGATCAATGGCGCAGTGGTCAACAGGGTTGCCTCATGAAAGCGTGGCCAAAGTTCTAACCCTAGCCGTGGCAAGGATATGCACTACTGACGAGCTATAATGAAGGCGAAACTTCAGTCTAGTGCTTCATTTCGAAAGGAGCCGACTGGAAAGTCTATGAGAATGCGACATCTGCAATCAACTGTGGGTGATGTTCAATCCACATGTCCCATATTAACAAGTCAATCAAAGCACTGGTGTCAGGATCGACAATAACTTGGACAGCAATAAGCACGAGCACAATTCAAAAACGAAAGAATATAGGTATCGGGTATTGAAAACTAGTAAATAATCCTCACTGGGACACTTTCAATTGAACGCGGTTCACAACCCTCCTATTCGAGGTCTGAAGCACATTCAGTTTTCTCCATGTTCACACTTCTAACATAGACTAACCGGAGACGCCCTCTCAGAAGTCACTAATGCTTCCCATTCGAGAATTAAAGCAACTCTCTCCACCTTATCCAGGGTAAGCAAATGGACAGGCTGCATCCTAACTCTGTCAGAACAATCCACACCAACAAGAACAATACACAAGTTTAACTCTCATATAATCATTAGAATGGGAAGCCTCAAGTCAGAAGGAGAGAAGCAAAGAAACGTGATTTCGTCATTTTGGGTGTTTGCGTTTAGACATTTGTTAAATACAAAAGTGTTCACACTGCGAAAAACGGAATCAAACAAAAGTCCACAGTACGGCGACAGTTCACGCAACTAAGAGGGACGGAACATGAGATGCCTACAAGATCAGCTCAAACGGTTGAGTATTTGAACCATGTACAAAGCACGGTGCCCACACAGATGCTACACATTCCACCCGTAAAAAAAACACGAGACTAGCAACAGGGTGAAACATGCATGGAGTTGGATAAGAGATGTGCCCACATCAGGGAACTTGTGGTTTCAGTCTCAAACGTAGGATTAGGCGATACGATCTGTAGCAGAATGTGTAGTTTGTGCTTGTTCACTTTCAAACGAAACGGATGGCAGTCGGACGCGTATGTCAAACGACAATGAATATAAGCGCGGAGACGGAAGTGTAGCTGTCATGTGTAGAATCATTCGAATAGACGGTTGCAGTCACCTGGCGTCAGTTGTAAGTGTAAGTGGTCTTGTGCACTCGATGCGATGGACTACGTCCACGCAGTATGATTACATCGCTACTGATGGTTCAGTGGCTTAATGGTAGGTCGACGGGTAAATGGAGGTTTCGGCTTCATAAAACCCGCATCAATGCAACGGTGGGATTTCGCAACATCGCGATCAAAAGAAGCTAGAGGTCAGCAGTCTAGTGACTCCCAGACAGGAGAATACATGAGATTCCAATGAGTGAACAGCCGCAAAAGAGAAAAGAGAGCGTTCGATTTTCAGAGTAATTAAGCACAGCGTACGAATAGTCAACTAAAGAATTGTACATTACACTGGCGTACGTGTCAGGAAGTACTAGCACTCACGCACCGAGTTCCAGATTAAGCGACATGTCAACAGCGCAGCTAAAAAGAATTTCCCAATGTGGACATAGTCTGAAAGTGAACTAACACCGGTAACAGAAAAGACGGCTTCCCTGATGTTGAACTTTTAGTGGCTGAACTTCATGGCGAGAGGTAATCGCCATATTGAACGATCTCTTGTACGGGTAAATGAGGTCCATCAAGCTGCGAAACACGATCAAATCTCGTAATCACGTATATTTCAGAGAGGAGAGTTCCAAAAGGCTTGGACGCCTGTGGTGCGCAAGATTGTACAAACCCACATTGTTTTCACCGAATGACGGTGCATCGTCTCGAAGCAACATGCATCCTTTAAGAACCATATATACATACTTTATGTCAAGGTTTTCAAGTGAAAAATGGGTAAAAGAACTTTAGAGCACATGGTTTCACTCAGAACTTTCTCAGAGTGTTACGTGAGCTCGACATATTAGCCACAAGTTGGTGGATGTGAGAACCACCAATGATGAGTGAACACTCATGGGTGTTTCCTCGTGTTCAACAGTGCTGGCGTGACGGTGGGTAGGAAAAGCATGCCTTTGGGAGCTTTATGTGTCTAGAAAGATATCTACTGTAGAGATGTTCATCGGAACTAATTGCTGAAGGCGTGCTGATTAACACTGGATGCAAAGGTGAGAATCCGTCTATTAGTTGAGTTAAAATTGGTGGGTTAGTCGCGCTCATTTTGTTGTTGTAAGTATGACCCTTTCAAGATGTTTCATTGCAGTGGCCAGTGTAGTATCGTATACCAAAGAAACACCACGCACAATGAGACATTATCGAAGGTTTTAACTTGTTATTCGTTTTCAGGTCATTTCCTGGAGTCACAGTTAGAATGTTTCGAAGTAAAATGTGATTATAATCGTTGTCAATTAATGCGACAGAGCATAACGTCGGCCTTTGAACATTACTGGGGTTGCCAATCATAATCCGTGCAAGTTTTCAGGTTGACGTCTGAGGTCGTGCAGAAGCTTGGAAAATTGGTATGTGAGTATCCTGCCCACAAGCGAGTTTCATTAGTATCCACAGCTGGGTCAATTGTGATGAGTCTTTCTCTATCTTCAAAGTGTGCGACTTGAATTTCAGGGAGGTTAATGATCAGCAAACCGTCCATAGAAAAAGTCAGTCTTCTATTCGGCGAATTACTGATACGGTTGGTGGCAGTGTGTAATGTTGCTATGCATGATTGGTCGATATAAATAGCCGCGATTGCCCGATCCGCCAATTGCACTCGAGGTGTCCCAGAGCCAGAGTTTTTAGTTGTTTGTGACCTGTTACACTTCAATATTATGATTGACACTAGTGTTTGAGCCAGCAGGATCCACAATTAATACTGGTCCTGCTAAGGCCCGTGGAACAGGGCTTTTGTCTGATCTGGTGGGTTTAGTTCATCGTCGATGTCACGCCCGGCACTGAGAGAAACGGGGTTCTTCGGGAACTACATACCCAAAGGACTGACAGTGGACACATCGACGTTTGTTTCTGCTACCTCGCGTTAGGGGCAGTAGAAGTAAACTAGCCAAGGAACATTGACTTTTCTGCCTGTGTAATAACCAACGATCGTCTGGCCTCTTTGATGATCCCAGCAACCACACATTTCTACCAGTTTCCGAGTATGCCTAATATGGAAAGCCGGTAATGAATTCGACGCCACATTCCTTAGTCGTGTAACTAATCGCATACAGCAGACGGTTGCGTTTGTTCGAACTATTTTTAATTAGCATTCTCCTTCAAGGTAGTTTTGCCTGAACTTTTTCGACTGTCACTCAAGGTACTTTTTGATTTTGCTCTTCTTCTTTTGATATTTGTTGGTGACCAAAGATTAGGCTAAAATCAACTACTTGCGACATTTTCACACAGTAAGAAATGTATTGATTGTTTTGTATTCCTACTGTGTTCTTTTAGTTCGTTGCTTGCAGGGATTAGTCTGATTACTCTGCTGTAAATGCGCTCTAACCACTTAATGAATGTGGGCCATATGCACTCCTCCCATTCGCTACGCCCGATACCACAGAGTTCCCGGAGCGTCGACCAACGATTACGGCACACATCACTTCGGAAACGGAGCAGTTTCAGTAAGTGGATGGACACGGAACAAGAATAAGCTACAACCCAAGAACAGCAAGTCCACGCGCAAAACCTCTGAGTGATTGTGCAATAACTACATCCCCTGGAAGAGCATTCCAATGATCTCTGACAAGCCGAGATAGAGGGGATTCGGTTTTCATGAGGGCAGACCGAGATATTTTGATTTTAAGGGGGTGTCCATAGAGAGCCTGCAGACGTGCCGGCATAAATAGGTCAGAAGTCAGGACCAATGGAGCGAGATAGTATTTAGTAGGTGAGGATCAGGTCACTCCGTCGACACAGCAGCAAATACAAACCTCTGTGAGCACGGCACACTGTTCAAACCATACACCAAACAGATGCTCACACGCATTACTTACTCAAGTGGTGTGTTATCACATGTTAGACAAGCAGGGTTTACCTGAACGCAATACTCGAGGTGAGTTCTCACAAGCGTAATGAAGGGCTTTGAGAAAATATTCCCGTCAGCATGTCAAAAGTTCGATGAACCACGCACAACACAAGAAGGTGTTTACTGGCAACCTGCTACCACTGACTGTTGACCTTGATGTCTCCGGAAATAATGAAATCGAAGTCTGCCGTCAGAATGAGACTGGACCTTGACAGAGTGGGACGGCTTGCGTATCCTTATGACATGCTGGGCTAAAGTGAACGGTGTGACCACCACACCGACAGAGTCACTCATACCAGGCAGGCCAACAGGTAGAGGTCTGACAAACCACACTCTCTTGGTTCACCAGGTTGGAGGTTGGAAGAAGGTTGGCATCTATTTCCATAAAAAGTGCCAGTTCTGGTACACTGACACACACTCGCTGCCTTGCGGTACAGGCTTTTGAGCCAAAGGCTTTGGTTGAGAACCTCAACCGTTCTTCCTAGGTCTGGGCGTCCTGGTAGTATCTCAGCCCATACACAACCATAAATACTCACAACGCCACTAATTTCATACTGTATCGACCGTCTAGCAAGATAAATCGAGTAGCCCTATCTGCAACATAAAGCAGGATGGATAGGCGAAAACATGCTACTGCTGACCTTTCCCCCCATTGTTCTATCAAATTTAACTATCAGGCCTCTCTCGACCTCCAGTTATGATAATTTGTAGGTCCCACAACAGATATAGCTAGTCATAGTGGCACTGCGCCCGTAGGTTCCATCTAATACCATTTAGTCTCAGGCATCTCTCATCCCTTGCCTAGACCTACAATGCGAATTAATACAGACGCCTTTAATGTTCGTACAATAAAAAAACAGACAGGTCAGCAGGCCGCTCGCGCGCGAACGTTAAACTCGTTAAATGTTGATGTCTGTTGTGTTACAGAAACTAAAATCCAGAACAGTAGTCGACATATGGAACTAACGGCAACAGCATTGTCTACCGGATATCGGTTATACACTTCGGGTGACTCCACGGGCGTCGGTGCCGGTCAAGCTGGATTAGTTATAGTCCTCAACACGACGGCCGCAGTCGCACTGGTAGATTGAATTCCTGTTAACAGTAGATTTTTGCCGTCCACTTGGCAGGTTCTGTTAAGACCAGCTCTAGACAAAAAACCTTCAGAAACCTTTTCGTTGTCTGCCTAAGCTCCCACTGACTGTAGTGACACCGGCGTCAAGGACGCATTTTACTTGGATCTGGCTGCCCTTTTTCTGTCAACACATGGCTCTGAGATAGTAGTTCTGGCCGGAGATATGAACACCCAAGTCGGCCGCCTTGGTGAGACTGAGTCTTATCTAGGTGGCAGGTTTGGAACAGCGTCACATCGACCGCATAATGACGGGTGATTGTTGCAACTGTGCGCTGAGCGTAAGACAATTTTAGCCAGCACTAGTTTTAGGCATTGTTCACGTCATTGCTATACATGGCGCCCGCCTTCTCCGAATCATATCTGGTCTCAGGAAGATCACATAGATGTTAGTTACAGGTGGCGGGGTTCGATTCAAGAATAGTTTTTATTAGAGTACATACTTGGAGTCAGATCATGCGTTGATACGCAGTCGTTTTGTTCTTACCTTTGCTGGACAATGACCCCACTAACAGCAACGATTAGTTGTTGAGAAGCCCGCTTTACGATCGGTAAAGCATAAGTACCAAACCAGCCTAGAAAGCTGCCTTAGTCGTACTCATTCCAGAGATCCTAATAGCTGCTGGACTCAAATCCCACAGGCCATTCAGAAAGCAGGTACTGTAGCATGAGGCACAGAGATACATGGGCTAAACGAACATTGGATTTCAGAGAAATCTCTGGAGTTTGTTAGAAGCCAGACGGAAGGTGCCTTCTGGTAGTTCACATAACTAGTCTAGAGGAGATATCCGCAGGAAACTGAAACGTAGTCTAAAGGCTGATCTTGAGGATGGCTTAGTGGAAAAGTTAAGGAAATAGAAACCGCTCCTATCTCAGGGAACATCGGCAAACGCTTTAACCTGATCCATGCCACTAGTCCCAGGCGACCGTCTGTCAGTGAAGCTATCAGTGAGACAGATGGCACACTCATCCATAATAAGTCCAGAAGCTTAGAACGTTGGGCGTAAAACTTTGAGTCAATCTTGTTGGTCTCCTGCTTCCACCAGACTGCTGCCACAAACTTGTGATGTAGCGCCCTGGTCGGCAGATTTGGAACCACCCACTGAGAGTGAGGTTCGCAATAGAATCTTGGCTCTCAAACGTGATAGGTCCAGATAATTTCGTGCCAGAACTTTTCAAAGAAGGTGGAGAGGCGTTAGTAGATGCCTCAACTCAGTTGTTTCAACTTGTATGGACCACGGAGACCATCACTCCGTGAGGAGGTCACGCGACAAATGTTCAAGAAAATACCAGGAGCTCTTGCGGAAACCATAAGGGAATTAGTTTGACCCCAGTCATTTCCAGGATCCTGGCATTTACTATATTTCGTCGACTCAATGCAGTTAGGGAGGTAAACATTGAGCAAAAACAGGCAGGCTTTCGAGCTGAGCGGGGAGGAATGGACCACATTTTTGTCCTTCATCAAATTCTGGAAAACCGTCATGTGTACCGCCGGCCAAAAATTGCCATATTTCTCGATTATAATAATTCGTTCGAATTGGTGAATCGATCTACACTTTTAGAGTCGCTTAAACGTAATGGGGTACCGACCAAGTATGTGAACATACTGTCGGCGTTTAATTTCCATACCTCAGATCAGGTTAGGGTTTACGGTGAGCTGTCTGACAGTTTCAGCACCACGACCTGTCCCTTCTCGCTATTTTTGTTCAATTTCGTCATGGACGAAATAATGTAGGATTGTATTCGACACTCACAAGATGCCGGCATGGATCTCCTACCTGGTGGAAGACTGACTGACCTTGATTATGCGGACAACTTCCAAGCAACACAAACAATGCTAGACGCTATCTCGCGTTTTGCCAATTACTTCCGAATGCGCTTTGCAGCCTCAAAATGCAAAGTACTTCTGCAAGTTTGTTGTGATTATGTAGGTCTGATGTTGGCTAATGAAGCCATAGAGGTTGTTTACCAGTTTGTATACCTAGAAAGCTGCATCAGCAGCGGCGGCGGATGTGTAGGGAGTGAAATAGAAGTGCGTATCTCCAGGACCAGGGCGATGTTCCCTAATCTGAGGTACCTATGGGGACAGAGAGGTAACTCTTTGAAGCTTAAGGGTCACGTATGTAAGGCGGCAATGAGAGCTGTATTACTTTACGGCTGTGAAGCATGTCCGCTCAGGGTAGAAGACGTGAACCGTCTTCAGGTATTTGATCACCGATGTGTGTTTAATGGCTCGTTTCAACACCAACGGGTAAGCAACAAGGAGGTTAGGAAGCGGGTGTTTGGCACTGACTGTCAAACGAGTTTTTTGTTCAATCATTACATCTACATAGACTTAGATGGTTCGATCATGTAGTAAGACTGCCAGCTAATTGTCTGCTACACTGATCGCCTTTTGCTGCTGTTGCGGCCGACTGGCCTAAGGTGGACAGACGATGACCTGGTGTAGAGAAGGGGGTGGCCAATGTAGGTCGGGTTCACCTCCCAGTCTTGGACCTTCGCGACTCACAGAGTCGGTGGCCGGAGACGTTAGGTGAGATGGCGGCCAACCCACCTCAATGATGTGAATGATGTTGCTTGTTCCAGTTGTCTGTGAAGTGAGTGCACTTAACGACACGGAGCAGTGAAAGCCGCAAGGAAGCTGTCTTGTTGATGGCGCCTTACTTTTACTTACAGCCCGGTTGTTTGTTTGCAAGGTGTAGGCGCTTTGATGTTGTATGTTTGAATATAGACGCAGTTATTTTTAGTGGTCAGGTCCCCACCCCTTTTCTTTTCTTTCTCTTCTCTTCCTATACAGGGTTTGCTTTTTTTTCTTTAGTGGTTGTGTAACAATTAAGCATCAGTGTGAATCGCTGATGTATTGCTGTCTATGATGGTGTCTACTGACTCAAAACAGGCAGCTCCGTTTTTTAGTGCATACATGAATGTGGCAATAGCAGGAAGACCAAGGTGTAACGTTGCCCATTTTTCAGGGTTCATTAAAAAGTTATTCTGCTGACCACAGTTACGGTTGGTTCAGTGATTTCTACAAAGCCCCCTGAATTGTCCACCATCTCCCACATCTTCAGTTCATCCGCAGACATCAGTGAGGACACGTCCAGGAGATCAGGAGGCCCACTGATGTAAGGCGAGAAGGGAAGAAAACTAAGAACAGATCCCTTTGGCATTCCGTTCAACACAGCATATCGAGAGGAAATATTCGTTTCTACAAAGATGCACTGCTCCCTGTCTGCAGAAACGCAGACAACTGCCGTTTTGTCATTTCAATCGATGCAATGGAGTGTAGTTTCATACATAGCCTTTGATGTGGTAGCTTGTCAAAAGCCATATCAGCCAATGAAAATTACATACACGGAATGGCTCTGATCAACTGACTTCACTCATTCCTCTCTTACAGTGTACGGATACATGAAAGAATGGAAACCGCGATCGCCTCACGAGATTCCACAGGCAGGACTGTTCTCTATGGACTGCTGGAATACTAAAATATCCGGGCTGCATAAAACTATCGCAAGTTCACAAAGTAGTTTAGATCTACGTCCACGCGGTCAAACGGTTCTCCTAACAACTAAGAAGCTTTAACCACGAGGGTCTCCACACCCCATAAGAGCCTGCTCGAATTTTACTTCTAACTCACTGCATACAGCGGATGAGATCTTCAGCTTGAACCATGAGCGGAAGTACCCTGCCCTTCACGTCTCAGGTGGATGAGGAAACGCCTTAGGTTTGTGGATACAGTGTCAGCTTCTCCCAGTCATGTTGTAACCTGGCAGGTCTTAGAAACTGCTTGCAAACATCTCGGACTAGGCAGTAAACCTTGAAGGCGATCATCAAAGAAGCAGCAACATACGTCCTTCAAGCTCACGCTCAATTTTAGGCCGTAATCAAACCCTTTTGGTAAAATTATGAGAGCAATCGGGTGGCGCGTTTAAGGGTTAAGAGGCGCGTGGGAAGCGCAGCGATGGACACAGTCTGATTGTAAAGATTTTGTCGAGAAGTCTAGAATGGACTCTACGGCAATGAGCCTCTTTCATGATCAGAAGTGAGTTGGCACTTCACACGTTGCCATCTTTACAGACTCTAGAAGATTGCCTAATGACAGAAAATTTAGGGGGAATAAACCGCCCCAGAACGACTGTTGCTATACACGGTAGAATACAACGCACAAGTTAAACAATGTAAACGCCCAATTGAATCGTTTTCAGTGATACAATGGGTTGTAAACGGAAGTAGGAAGTTGGAGTTTTTGAGAATTCCGTATCTCTATGCGTAGAGTCTCAAGATCCTCAGCAATGAGCCGAAATGGGGGAAAACGTGCAGTATCTGAACTAATGCAACAGATGTTGATCAAGGCGAGCCTTGGAAGTTGCTAGAGTTAGCAGAAACATGGTCTAGTAGCGCATTACAGGCCTTGAAAACGCACAATCAAAAAAAAACTGTCTGCATTCTAGTCTGCTATGTTGAACCTCTAGTTTTAGGCGATGGCCCCTCAGTGTCATGCTGTTCTCAGTGTTGAGCATCAGAGGGCACGGATGATCCGGAAGCTGCATTATCGAAAAGGTTAATACCGAGTCACTCCTAAACTGACGATATCCCAAAGAGTACATGTTCAAAGTTTTCAGCCTTTCCACATACGGCCTAGTTTTCAGACCCAGGAGTGCCTTAGTAGCTCGACGTTGCAGTCTCCAGCAGCAACCTTGTCTTTTGTAGATGTGGTGGTGATCGAACGAAACTGTCTTTCAGATAAACAGACGCCCGCTTGACGCTGAGCAAGAAAAACTGACTGGATCCGGGACCCTTGGGCCTCTGCCTCGAACCCGTGTATCAATCGCTGAAAAGCCGAAAGTAATTAGGGTTGAACTGGCCAGAGATGTTTCAACAGCGCCAGGACGTTAGCTAACCCTTTTTGCATGTTTCAGCGTTCGTAGAGCTCGAGAGTGTGCGAAACGGTGGTCCCTAGGTCTTTCTCGATATGAACTGTCTGAAGCGGGCACCCAACGAGGTAATACGTGGTGTTTAGAAAGCTGTGAATGAGCACTTACTAGCATTAAAGTCGAGTCGGTTCATTCAAGGTCGATCGAACAGAATGTCGGGGTCCTTCTGTATGATGAGAGAATCATCGGTAGTGTTGACCCTCCGCCACAGTTTGACGTCGTCAGCAAACAATAATCAGTTAAGTGATTGAAAGTGGGAGGTCGTCGACGAATACCAACGTCAACAAATACACATATGAAGCCTGCGAACCACTGAAAGGTTCTGTGCGCCCTGTGTAATTTACTGTATGCACACACTACAGCCATGTGATTATAGCCAACGTCATGAAAAACGGGGAAGTTAACGGTTCGAATATACCATGCGCCCAAACGGTGAAAACAAAGGGAAACGCAACCTACCCCAGAATCCAGGAATAACATTTTCTTCAGTTTGGATTGATAGCATCGATTCGCTAAGCGCACAAGTGTACCGAAGCGTCGTAACGGAGAATCCAAGAGAGAGCATTGATAATTTTTACTGGGCGCGACTAATTTTGAGACATAAACAAAACAAACAACGCTGGAAACATTATTCGTACAATAATTTTCATGAAACAAACTTTCAGACGAGCAAATACAACGAACGCAAAATATTTTTTCAATTCACACGAATAGATGAATCATTGTGTAGTAGTGCTGAAAATTATCCGTAAGGAGCAAAATCTGTCCTAAAACGCCGAATTTATGAAGGATTCGGAGATATGGGGCAATAGTTCGGTGGCATCTTTTAAGAAACTGGAAATCATCAGTTTCTGAGACAAAAATGCTGACGACCGTTGAAAAGTTTGTTTTAACCGGCCGTTAATGGGTTTGTCTTTCATTTCGCGCGAAGGTTAAAAATCTTCATGGTGGGTGTTGCGGTTGCACTTATGCGTTTTCATGTGAAGTATCTGCTTACGTTAGATTAAAGGTTAATCGTGCTGTTAATAAATGTGTAATTGTTTTTTAATTTGATTTTAGGTGATGGACTATCTCCAAGGGTTCAAAGATCTATTCGAGGATCAGGAATTCTTCAGCTTCCAAGAATTTCGAAGTTGTTTGGAGAAATATATGAAGGAATACAGTATTCTGTACGTCCTGGGTTCATGTGAAAAATCGAACAATGGACGCTTGGTGTATGATAATGTTAGTGTGAGTACTATTGTGGTTAAAAGCTAGATAGCGTACAGGTGTACAAAGTACGAGCGACGTCGGAGCGAAAGCCGCGGATTACGACGTGTTTAGTGAGTTGAGTTCACTTACTTTTTATTGCTCAGTTCTCGTGATACATGCTGTCAATCACGCTTTAACGTCACCAGGAGGAAAACGATGGTTGTCAGTTCTTTTAAGCTAGAGCACAACCATGACCTAACTGTCTTGCTGTACGATGCACACTCAACAAATCGCCGGCTCACTGCGAGTGAAGTGAGCGACTCTAGGCGTTTGCTCGAGTACAGGACTCCAACTGCGGACTTAAAGCAGTATGCTGCGGACGTTTATGGCAAGTGCATAACTACAA
>LUCH01004525.1:5350-22359 GCA_013368495.1 Paragonimus heterotremus | reverse complement strand
CAAAACAACCTCTTGGGCACTACAGGTTTGAGTCTCACTGTTTGCATACTCAAACGTAGTAATCTGCCGAGCTGAAGATATATTTTTAGCTGTTTACCCCTATGAGACATAGTTCGTCGAACATTAGCTCGGATACCATCCAGACCGAGACAACGATCGTATTCAAGGTAACTGTAGTTGGAACTTGCAAGTTTTGAATTGGTACTAGGCGTCTTTCATTGTCATCATTAGGGACGACAACAACAGACCATTGATTCACAGTTCCACCTTACAGCCTAGAGAGAACGAACAGTCGTTAGGTGGCCACCAAAAGAAATTACATTGTTGGGATCTTACTACTGAAATCTCATGTCTTCAGGCTCAAACCTCTAAAAGTAGGGTGCGTATATCTCACAGACAGGCAACTGGGATGTAAGTGACGATGGGACATGACAAAATTTCTTGCAGCTTCCTCTGCCCCGCTTCATTAATTTCATCTAGTTCACAGACAACTAATTCAAACGATGGCAACACTTATGCTATCCGATCAACCCCTTGGTTTCTGAACATCCTCAACTACACACGTTACGATTCATGCAGTCCTACGCTTGGTAGACGAACGCGACCTACGGTGTGCAATCTCCTGATAATCGTTTTCTTTTGTCCATAACCCTATAGCCACCCGGACGTTGTTTCAAGTTTTTCTTTTTCAGTACATCTACTTCCTCTCGATATTCAGACACTTTAACGTATATTTTTGATTTGTTGCTCATGGTAAGAAAACGCTTGCTTTTTGCTTGTCATCTCACAGAAACAAGTTCTCGGGTGTTCGGTCGGTTCTTAGGGTTTGTGACTAGTGTTAAACGAGATGGAAGTCACATCTTAAGAGATGAAATAAAAGGAGATGGTTGGAATTATGGAACAGGTAATCGAAAGTGAGAAGTGACGAAAAGCAACACAGTGACAACGAACAAGAGGGCTAGGTCGACCAACACCTTAGGAGGTTGCATGTTGTCGTCTTTTCACGGATGAATTTGATTTGCGTGATCAAATTGCGCACCTCTTACTGGGATCTGGGGTTGTTCTCTCGTTGCCATATAGTCGCAGTGGCAATCGCACCGTTTTATGAAAATGTTTCTTGTAGGGAAATTTCATATTGAGACCAAACGGCAAAAATCAGTCAGCAAAGCATCACTTATTCACCGTGCATCGTGAACCGTCTTCATCCTGACTTATGAGTCGTATCCAGTGTGGACTGCCAGCCTGAAATGGACTTTGTCCATGCAGACAACACACGCAGTGACTACTTTGGAAATTCCTGAATATCATTCACTGGTATGATTTTCTGCGTCCTGTTTCGTCTTTATCAAGACAGATTGTTGAGTCAGTTTGAGCGAAACGTTTCCCAGTTTGCCAAGCACGAATGTTCGCGAATTTATAACCCTCGTTAGATTTGAGTCTCTACAATAGTCCAAAGTGTTTCCGTTTGATCATATAAATTGTGTAATCTTCTGATTTTTTTATCGTCGTGTTACTAACACATTCTGGTCACTACAGCAACGCTTACTATTTGGACTGGTTTCTTATTCGTGTTACAGATTTTACGAGCTCCAGTCTGAAAAAGCACAGGCCTATGATGCTTCGCTAGCACAACTCGTTTCTATGGGCTACGGAACTCCGTTGGCTTTGAATGCACTCAAACTTCATCACGGCGACCACAAAGCCGCGCTAGATTATTTGTTGGCCAAGCAGGTTGCAAATACTTGCATGAATGGTACGGGACGAGGTTCTTCTGCTCGCCCATCATCCACACCGGGTCGTCGCTCACGTGGTCGCGGTCGTCGAGGCGGCCGTGGTGGTTTCGATCCCATGGAAGAGGACGATCCATATTTCGATCCGGTATGTTGTTATATTTTACTTATCTTTTTATCCAAGTGTCTCGCCTTTGTTGTGGTGAAATCTTTAGCGCTTAATTTCTTGATGTGATTTTTAGTGTGGTAAACTGTTCCCATTTTTAGCTGTACGTATTCAACCTTACATTTTATCTGCTGGGAAGTTTCCCACGATTTCCTGATTCGTTATGATGCACGTCCGCACTTTTTTGGTTAAGTATTAGAATTGTTCATTGCTACCATCAGCTAACTGAGTCGTCGTTTTCTACTCGTCACTCTGACCGATTCACCTCGTTAGCCATCGCCAGTAGCTGTATAGATGTGTACAGGTCGGGAGAAGTTAATGATCACTCTCTCTATTTTTTTTCTGTTGGAAGGTTTATAGACGTAAAGGAGGAGTGACTGACTGAGCAAAACCTCGATTACACAGCAAGCGATTGACGTTTGTGACAGTTCATTGTAGAACATTGAAACTGTATTTTGATATGTATAGCACTTCTGGTGACCTGTGATTGTGACCAGAGAGCCCACAACATAAGGCAACCCTCACACATGTCTTGATGGTGGCTCAGAATCGTTTGAGTAGTTTGTCTTTGGCCACATCGTTGATCAGCACACTTCAGATTGAATAGATGCTAACTGAACAGACGTTCCGCTGAATATAGTCTGTACATGATATGCTTTGTTTTCAGAGAATTACCTTTCAGACTGCTTAAAGGAAGAAGGGAGGCTACGTTTCCTCTTAAATACGTGAGCATTTGTCTAATCTCGTTAAATGCTCCAGTTATGAAATTATTTTTAATCCCGTATCATTTACCCGATATATCTGTATGACAGGTAACAGCTTGTTCAAATCTATTTGCCAGTTAAGCACTCAGATCAATTCTTGTGTTCATACCTGTTCTTTTGAGGCATGTCAGTTGCATAAATGAGCAGTTTAAAGCGCTATTGTAAAATTATAAGATAACGATCGTTCCTTGCGTTAAGCTTTCATACTTTAGAGTGATGCTTTAAGCAGTTTCTACTGATCTTACATTCCAGACTTCCTTGTCTCGCCACTGAAAAAGACGAGTTCATGGTTCCGTTTTATCTCTACAATACGGTCTGAACCTTACAATTATCACTCTGTAAACACTACACCCTTGCATTGTTTACTGGTTCAGCTGTGCTTTCACTTTTTATTTATTTATTGGTGTTTTCGGTTATTTTTGCACAGGCTGCTGCAGCTGCAGCTGCTGGTCTACCTTCTAGGCCCTCTACGGGCAAGGTGCGATTGGATGATCTATTATCGGACGCTCGACAAAAGTTACCTTCAACCCGCGAGAACATTGTGTCCACGACAACTCCGTCACGTCCCTCTGGTTCCACTGGTCCAGCTTTCACTCGATTACCGATCGGTTGTCCAATATTGGCACAGAATATGCAAGGGGAATATGAAGAAGCTCAATTGATGGGTCACCTGCCCTCAGCTGGTTGCGGAGGAGATAAGGTGGTGTTAGTGGTATACTCACGCACCACCGTTGACAATATACACGGAACGGGTGCATCCTTTGAGGAACCAGAGGAAGAATTGGTCCCACTCAGTTTGATTCGTACATTGAATAAGGAAAGGGTAAATATCAGGATTTTTTATGGTGTTTTTGCAGGTCTATTTTGGTTCTCACTTTTGTAAGCAAAAATGTCCAATACAAGATTTATTTACGATGACCTAGATACTTTGTACTGGAAGCACAAATCGTTTACTGTTTCAAATTCCTCGTGTGTTTTCCGTAGACACATTAGTGGTCAGCTTATGAAGCAATTGTATTCAACTGGTTTACGAACTTAGTCTCACTTTATTATGCTCTGAGAAATCCATGGCTCTGTTGTTTCATTTTGAAGCTAAATATGAACTGGTTATCTCATTCTAAAAGTTCAGTGACCCACCAGTATAAATGTCCGTGGTTCTGTTATACACTGTTTCATCGTGCTTTGCTGTCAAATAGTAATCATTACAACGCTGTATAGCCTTGTTTTTGTTAGTTGTTTTTATCTTTTCAAGTGTCTACCAGACTAGATCTTCCAAGATATCTCATTGAAGTGAAGATCTACTCTCAGATGATCTTGTTCTTGTCTATATCGCTTTACAAGTATACTCAGCTTATTAGTACTTCCAGTTTTTCAACCAGTATTCCCAAAGTGTAAGGTGTCGTTATTAGACTTTTTCAAAACGTGCGCTTACTCCTATCTTTGACTGTGAGTTAATACAACCTACGGACAGCGTAAAGTATATTGAAGCTCATGTTAACGCTTGTGGAAAGTTTGACTACGTAACTAAATCTTTGCTGATTTTTACCACTTTACCTCATCTCACTTTTCGTATGAGTATCTAAGTGTGTGAGAAAAGTGTACAGTCGATTCTGCTAAATACCTTGGAATGCGCCTTGCAACCTCAAAATGCAAAGTGCTTCTACAAGGTTGCTGTGATTACATAGACTTATCGTTTGATAATGAAGCTATGAAGGTTGTTGACCGGTTTGTGTATCTGGGAAGCTATATTGGCGGCGGCGGCGAAGGTGTAGGAAATGAAATAGTAACGCGTATCTCTAAGACTAAGGTGGTGTTCCCTAATTTGGGACATCTCTGGCAACAGTGAGGCATTTCTCTGAAGCTTAAGAGTCACATGTATAGGGCAACGGCGAGGGCTGTTACTTTATGGCAGCAAAACCTGGCCGCTCTAGATAGAATACGTGAACCATATTAAGGGATTTGACCACCGATGTCTGCGTTTAATCGATCACAGTGGGTGGCACCAGCGAGTGAGCAACGAAGAGGTTAGGATGCGGGTACTTGATGGTGATTGTCAAACGAGTCCTTACGTTCAACTCTTACACTTATACAGACTTAGATGGTTGGGTCATGTATTAAAGATGCCAGCGGGTCGTCTGGTACACCGAACACTGTTTGCCGACGATGTGGCTGATTGTTGTAAGGTGCGAAGTGAACGGATGGTGACCTGCCGTGAACAAATGAAATCGTTCACGAAGGGGTTGGTCACTGTAGGCCAGGTTCGTCTTTCAGGCTGGTGCCCTCGCGACCCACTGAATCGGTGGCTGGAGACGTTAGGTGTGATGGCGGGTAACCGAGCTCAGTGGCGTGAATGTTGTCGTTGTTTGTCCGAATTGTCTCTGAAGTGAGTATATTTAATGGCGCATGGCAGTAAAAGCAGTAAGGAAGCTGTCTTACTGATGACGCCTTAATTTCATTTACAGCTGGGTTTTTTGTTTGCAAGGTATAGACACCTTGGTGTTGTATGTTTGAATATAGACGTAGTCGTTTTTAATGGTTAAGTCTCCCTCCCCTTCACTTCTTTTTCCTTCTCTCTTCTTTTATTGTTTTTTAATTTCGTGGTTGTGTAGCAGATAAACATCAGTGATAACCACTGATGTTTTGCTGTAAGTGTTGGTGATAATGACAGGCGATTCCTTGTATGATTCAGAAGCATTACTGATTTATTTATGCGTTGTTTTAATGAAGTCCTTCTTTGGACACCGGTCTCTTCGTATCATTAGTGACGAGTGTGCAGGGTGCCATATTAACTTTGACAACTGGGACAAACACGCAAATGAGATTGTTGTGTCCTTGTCGATTGAATTGTTCGAGAAGTGACTAATCAATTACTGAGACGGTCTTCCTACCTCGTTTAAGGTTTGATTGTCAGACAGCGTATACTTATTCACCCTCCTCGTAATTCATTTCCTCTCTTATGTTTTATTGTTTACCTCGTATTGTCTACTATCTCTCGTTCTCGTTTGTACACTCTTTTCTCCTTTATAACACACTTAAATGTTGAACGAAAGAAATGACATCCATGACAGTCTGTATGAAATTTTCTAATATGTGTGTTTCGAATCCATTATTTCGCCGCGTGTTAGCTGTTTCTTTCCTTCACATCTTTTCTCTAAATCAAACAATGTTTCGAGTGATTCGAAGGAACTGTTGGTCAACAGCAAACATTTCCACTCTGTTATTGCTATTTTACAACGTTATAAACCGATAATTTGCCGGCCGTTTGGTTATTTGATATTTCCTACTTCCTTTCCGCCCGGCTATCGTCCGTTTCTCTTGAACAAACAACCATTTATTATTATTATTATTATTATTATTATTATTATTATTATTATTATTGTTATCGAGTATTTGTCACTTGTTGGTTGATTTTGAGAATGTCCATAATGAGTTATTGCACAGACTATCCACCAATTGTGGTTGACTTTCTCGTCGAATATTTTCCAGATTACTTTGGACATGGTTCCACCAGCTCCTCCTGAACGAGCTCAACCATACAGTCTTTTGAATCAGGGACGTAATCCACGTGACCAATTTTCTGGTGCTTCGAACCGTCGAGTTTTCCGTGGTCGTTCTACTGGCAGACGATTCCGCGGGAGGTATATACGACGTTAAAGGGCGACTGTGTTGTAAAAGCGATCTTATAATTTACCATTTAAAGCCTCATTCTGCTGATATGCACCAATATCTCTGTACAGTATTGTAAATCTGGGTTTCATATTATTTTCGGCAAATAAACTTGCGACCTTTTATAATCTAACTTTTCACTTGTGTACGCCTGATCTGTATGTGTGTACAGTTTCGCAGTCTCTACAAACTAGTTCTACCCGTACTGCCACCCACAAATAGGTGCTACAGTTCTTGATATGTTCGTTTATTCATAGAGTTTGGCAAAAAGATCACCATTTTTGTTAAACCTATCCATAAGTGATCATTTTTGTCTTGTGATTATTTGGAAAGTAGAATTTGTTTTCTTTCCTAGACTTTCCGTAACCACGCAAGATCTGTGGTGTCTTTCATAGCTCGTACTCCCAGAACTTTTATTCTGTGTAATGGATTTAGGCTTATAAATCGAGTGTCTTAGCAGTTCTGGTTTCACTGTGTACCCTGCATTCCTACCATCCAAAGGCGTAATATGTGTTGGTCTGATTAGTCACTGCCATAAATACACCCAAATCTTTTTGTCCCAAATCAAATTGACCCCGAACAAACGCTTTCCTGTTAAACCGCCCTCTGCTTCTATAGATATGAAAAAATGTAATTATTCGCCCGCAGTCCCTACCAACAATTACGGGGGTACTTTCTAAAAAATATGAGATAAGTTGTTGAATAGACAACTCACATTAACCAAGACACAATAACTATAACAGTGACCAAGGGGAGTAAGGAAGTCGATCTCAGGAAATTGTGTGCTTGTAGAGTATCCGCAGGAATTTATAAGTCAAGAAGTCAGAGTTGTGCAGCCGGATACTAATGACTCTGGCGATGGTCAGCTTTCGTAATCTCACTATTTTTTATCTGTAGACAGTCCGTAAAGGGTGTGTGCTACAAAGCGAATGACAAAATTTGACCAGATGAACAGCACTCGCGCTTGTAACTGTTTTATTCGGACGTTCTCTAACCACAAGATAATGTTTACTTACTCTATGAGACAAGCGCTTCGTAGTACCACCAACGCATGGTTCTCCTTGTGAGCAAGCAAATGAGCACAAACAAAAGCTGGTTGTATGTCACGAAAGTTTACATTGGAATTATGACGTGATAACTGGGGTTAGACGAAAGCTTACGCACTACTGAACAGTAACATAACTTGTTTCCTGTGATGTTCTGAGCTTTCCTATGAGAACTTCATTCATAGAATCCCATTTGGAAATGAGCCTGTTAATTGTGTATTTTTCATCCACGGAGGGTAACAGGTTTTATCTCGACCACCCTCATCGTCTTCGGAGTAAAATGCGTCAGTTATCTATTCTGCCTAGGTATGTCTTCTGGAGAGTCCAGCTCAAGTTATGAGGTATTAGTTATTCAGCTCTTTGGCGTCGTTCCCATCGGACATCGCGTTAAATTTTATTTTTCGATTCTACGAACCAAAACTGTTTTGGTAAATGTACTGCCCTCTCTAAGTTTGTTTCTTGTACACTTTTTGTTAGAGTGAGCCATCTCACTTCCTATCATGCCAACATCCCCAAAAATTATTCGGTCGTTGTGGTCTGATTCCTTGGCGAATTTGATATCGTTATAGGTTGAGTTAAACACTGATGACACTTCATGTCGAAGTCCTTATTGATTGCACAAAATATCCGCGAGCCGTCTTCATCTTGCAACTCCAATGCTTGTTCTCAGTTGATTAGTACATTGATCAGTCTTCTTACTGTCAGTTTCATATTTATTATGGTGTTATCAGCCATAAGATCTGACAGAAGATACAAGTCTTGTTCGATGACTCCTTATTCTCATAACTTCAGAGGGTATTTTCGAACGAGTTTAACCTCAAGTTATTCTTCGGGTTTTAGAGCTAGAGGGATAACTGATATGCGACGTCCTTATTAAGAGGTATTCGCTTTTATCTATACACGCAATCCCAGCAGAAACGAAGCAGGAAGTCACGATTAGAAAAACGGCAAAGTGTACATTTTTAAATTTGCTGCAAAAGAGAATAGCAATTGATTCTAGTCCTTCTGAGATTGGTGGCGATAAACGATGCGTAATCGGAACGGACAAACAAAAACAAATAAAAGCCGCCAGAGTACAACTCTGTAAAAACCGAATTACTTTCAGTAAGAGAAGTGTTGCTCATTTCTAACAATCGATTCTGTCATGATCATGGACAGTGGTAACCAAACAAACAATTGGAATGGCACCGAGGTTAGACTGACAACTCTAATGACAGGCGAGTAGATGAGCATATTTGAGAAGAATACACGCATAACAATTTAGATTATTGCTTGGAGTTTTGAAAAAGATACATTCTAGTTTATAACATCAGCTTCCCTCTAGGATAATGATGGTTGACATCTTTCGAAACTGTAACCGGGACTTACATATACACGACTTGTTGGTCCTCCCTTGTGGCTGTGTTCACAACAGCTCTAACCGCAGTTTTCGAAGCCTCATATCACAATACTCTCCTCTTTTCTTCTTACGAGTTGTCTAGAGCTTAGACAGAGTCTGGATTTTCTTAAGTCGAGTTTCTAACTGGCTTGTTCCGTGACGATGCAGTCGAACTATATCCACGATGTACGCCCATTTTCTCCATGTATGTTGCGGCACTGTACTTCTTTTGTAGCCACTATATCCTTGATGGTAAAAGATTTCGGTTGTAAGATGTATGGAATCAATTGAATGGAAGAATGGATAAAACAAGATGAAAAATGTGTCTTCCACTTCGGGTTGGTTCAAGGGTTAGTTTTACTATGGTGGATGATGATTCAGCGACTGAAATAGGTTAGCTGTTGAAGGTAATGGAAAAGTGACTTGTTGGAGGATTAGCTTCTGTTACTTCGACAATAGATTAAGTGAAAACGTATCTGATCCGACCCATAGAAAGTGCATCGCTTAGACCGTAACGATCCGTCACATCATGCTTTGAAGTCCGTCTCACAACGCGGAATGGGTCATCATACGGTTCTTTCAACGGCACTGCTAATCATCGCATCAAATCCAAACATATTGTAATCACGAGCTTTCTGAGTACGAATAAACATGTAGTCTGCCTAGGGTTTTCCCCAGGTGTCAGCTGTCACAAGTTAACCTTCTTTTGCTGAATAATAGGTATCTCTTTCGGTGAAGAGGCGCCGTCTTCAGGCAAACGTAACGTGATGTCAGAAATCAGTTCATCAGAGATGAATTTCCGATCCTCTGTGAGAGCTATGCGAATTCCCGACTGAACAAGATAACTCCGAATGTGCACATATTGCGGGTCCGAGCTAACAGTGTAAGCTTTAAACCATTGATTTAAAGTAGACATGCGTTAGTAAGAATACGATGGCAGTCCAGTAGTAGAGATAGAAAACTGACCAGCGAATATTTGAGCTGTGCATCGCGGTTGTGATGGTAGCTGGGCAACCAAAAGTAAATGCCCAATGTTCGTTGAAAGCTTTTGCACTTTTCTTCATGGTGATATTCTTAGTATGAATGGTTTCTGGTCATCTCTTAAAGCGACAATACGTGCCAAAAAGTTATTAAATACAGTAGATATTTCCAACGACCTACCCAAACTAAAACGAACTTGATTGAACTTACTACTTATCATGTGGTGGACTGTCAAGCAGGAGGTGCGAGTATTTCAACTGTCTGCAGAGTACCTCAATGCAGGAGAGAGGTCCTTTCAAAAACCCATAGCGAGCAGATCGAGGGCGGCGTGGGCGACCTGATAAGTCATCGCTCGACTGTATCGGACCAACGGGTGAGACATTGCAGGGGAATTAGGATGGATGGCCCAATCAGAGGCGCGATTATTCCACCACTCAGAGGAATATCTCGACATGGTCGTGGATTACTGTCAAAGCCCACAGTGGATAGATGGAGGAAAACACGAGTGACCGGACGAGCCATTGCTCAACGAAATCGGATCAACGGACGATGATTTGCTTGCGGTAAACTCCCCGGGTAGAAGGCGCCGATCACACATAAACCGGGCAGAATTGCACACGACGTGTGAGCGGAAACCGGAGGGTGTTGTGGACTGGAATTGTGATTCAAAATCGCAAGCGCACGTGTGGCATGGCAACTAGCGAGTTGGACAGTAAATATTTTGCTTTATTGGGCGCATTTTCTCTACAATAATACTGAACGAACCAATTGGGTTAACAGTGTGACGATGCATTTCGGTCCGCTGATCGGCATAACAAGTCCGTAATCAGGAGCGGATATCTGTATTTGGGAAGAGCCGGACGCACCGTTCAAAAGTTAGCCTTACTGTAATTCGAATTCATGAGCACGACATCCTGTGTAGCAAATGAACCTACGGTAATAGCTAACGGGACCATGGAAAAGACGGAAACGATTGGCAGTCGTAGGTTCATGGAAATCTTTGAAAGCTTGAGCCTTATCGTCCACCGGATAAATCCCATTCTAGCTGATGATGTAACCCAGAATATTGAGTGTAACGCAGCAAAATTAATACTTTTCTACATTCACATTGTACTGTTTCTCTGTAAATGATGACATAATCCAAACGTTTTTTGTTGGCACTGGCGACAAGAATACCATTAACATAGGGAAATACCCTCCCCAAGGAACGCTATCTCTGGACCGATGGAAACTGTGACGTGACGTTCTGGTAACAACAAATTCTCCCAAATATAGTGAATCTGGTAACCTTATGGGTAAGTAATTACAAATGCATCTTAGAAATTACGTGAAGTTAGCAGAGGTTTTGCTTTCTTCGTGTTTGTATCTATTGATTGTTTACCTTCATTCTGGATGAAGCAATGTTGTCTTCGTTGCAACTAAACTGCGGATGCTTTTACTTGTTTAGGTTCAATAAAGCAATCGTGTCCCTCTTATGATAAGTTTATGAACCTCAGGAATACGGGCTATCTGCTGTACGATTTACTTGCATTCGATCTGGATCATCTTAAAAGCCAGTGATGAAATGAACTGACTTATGCTCGTTATCCTGGTTGCATTCGGTGATCTCAAAGCCATAACTGACTTTTGTGCTCGACAGCCATCTACATCATTACACATCCGGAGGTGATACTGTACCGAAGAGGCGTCCAATAAGGCACAGTCTTTATTGTCTAACTTGCTGGTTGCCGTGCTACGTGTGCGCTGGTGTTTATAAATCAGAATTCCCGCCGACAACACCCTACTCACTTCGTATGCACTTCTGCCCGGTTTGTGTGTGACCGACGCCATCTGTCGGGGGGTTTTCACCTGCTAGTCCTCGTCCGTTGGTCTGGTCTCATCGATCGACGGCTCCTCTGGTTACTCGTGTTATCCGTAATCTATCCACTTTATGCTTTGGACGTGCCTCCCCTTCCGCCTTGAGGTATTCCGCTGAGTGTTGGAATAATTCCACCTCCGGTTTAATAATCCACCACAATATGTGGTGCTCGTATTTGGACTGCTGTTCTACTCATCAGTAAAGTTTCCACAGTAATGTGATCAACCATTATACTAAGAAACGTCTCAACTTGCCACACATCCAAACGTCGAGTCACCCATGACCCATTCTGTCCGAGTAGAATCCGGTGCAGAGTAGTGTGAGCTGCAACTAAGAGTACAAAATGTTGTGCTTACTCCTGACGACTCTTCACACTGATCTCATAGAGAAAGCTTCTCAACGGTGGAACTTACTGCGATCGCACAAGTTTGTGCACCCATACTTTGCAGTGTTGTCGTTGATAACAGGCGATACGCCATTCGTTTTTAGGTGACCGAGTATTTGAGTCAGATCTTCTTCAACACCTTTATGCGCCAACAAACCTATTGCAGGAAGTGTCAGAGGATGAATATTATTACATCTGTCGTAGTCGTTAGACATTCGCAGTAACTGTTGACCGCGTACTGCCTCAACTCATCAGTTCGGGGTTTATAGTCGAATGAGTATCTAGAATCATTTAATCGGCTAACAATACGTAAGTTATACGTTGAAAACAAAAACGGACTCACTTCGTGATTGTGCGCTGCGTTTACGCAGTCGTAAACTATGGCTTTCCCCTTGACGTTGGCCTAGAGAGGATGAAAAGAGAGTGCGAAAGAAAAAGTAGGTGGGGGGGGGCTAACTGGGGAATTGGTAAGTAAGAGATAACTGTAGTTCTAATGTTACATTTTTCAGGATAGTGCTTGTTCTCTAAGATATCACAGATGTACCATAAGCACGTTTTGTTTTGATTTGGGTGCTTGCAAAAGCCACACAGTTGATTGCCAACATGATTGGCAGCATCCGTTTCTGAGTAGCCTGTTGCAATGACAGAAACTAAAGGACGCCTGCTTCTGACCATCACCACAAGCGGCTTCCTCTGCACCACCTGTAGACCCACTCACAACATCTATCTAATGCAAGTCCGAAAGAACAGGACCAGGAGACGTGTGAGTAAGACATTTGTATCCAGCAGGCCAATACTTGATCGGTTAGCTCGACATTGAAGCCTTCTTTTTTGTAAAGTAAACATACAAAAACTCCAGTGATGAAATCTAAACTGGAGAGGGAAATATGGAAAATGTAATGCAAGAATTGTCCCGTGTTAGTGCATTCACGGGAGAATAGGGGGGAAAATGCAGTGCAAGGTTAGACTGGAAGAAAACAGACAAAACATTCACTATACAGTACTACAACAACAGTGTTGAAGAAAACGAACGGTGGAAGGTCGTTTACAATCACTTCTCCGAGGGGAGAACGTGTGAGTTGCCAATCGACGGTGATTGCTGGTCAAAACGAACAACGAAAAATGAATATAAATGATGTGACCCATTCGGGACTAACATACTCATTGTCTCTTGACCAGCGGTGTACTATCAGTAGGTTGGTGACCTACTAATCCGAAGCGACCAGAGCTTCATGGCCGAACACATCGCAACGCCATGTAGCCATGCCATCACGACCAATAGTACCAATGATTCCCTTGCGTTTCGCGCGTCTCCGTTCTTGATCGCCCAGTAATTGTTTGTTAGACTTTCGAGCGCCCACCCGGATCGTATTCCTGCAGATCGTCTGGTTCAACGCCGGATCTCCCCAACATAAAGTTAATGTTGCAGCGCAAATAACTTGCCCGATTGACATCGTCGTGTCTCACCCTTTGACATCCAGAATTTCGCCTACCTGATTTTAATCTGCCTGTACAGATGCAGTTCTGAAATACGGTCATCGCCTGTCCGACAGATGTTACTTAGGTAGCAAGGCTAATTCAGCATCAACATGGCTCCCATCGCGTCCCTGTCCGCTCGCCGCAGTACTTCAGTATTCGGAACGATGTGTGACCACCGAATACCCGAGATGTGCCGTAGACACTACTGATAGAAACGACTCAGACAGCGCACGTTCCGCCAGTGTAGTGCTTGTAGATTTCCATTGTCGTTAGGCCGTTTTAGTTAGTAAGGAGTGCTGGGAATCATGCATTAAAAGATTTTTAACTGTGTTAGCATAGAGTTGTATATAACATTTACATCGGGAGGTTTCTTATTGACAAGCAAGGTCGGCTGACGCTTGACCGTTTCCTTGCTAGGTATTATGCCTGCCTTAATTGGATGGTTTAAACTACTTATGGTGAAACGTTGCTGACGTAGAAAGGTAAAAAGCGTACTTACTGAAGGTTTACTTGTTAGCCAGCTGATACTGAGAAGTATATAACGCTTGATGAATAAGGCGGTGTTGACTTTTCATGAAGTGCATCGATGTGAGAACCAGTTGTAGAATCCATCCTTCTAATATCAATAAGGATGCACATTTCTCAGGACATTTGTGAAGAGCACATTCGGATCACCGTAATCATTGCAGGTAATACAAAATAAATAGTTATGATGCGAAAAACATGAAGTCTGCTAGCCAATAATAAGTAACCAGAGAGATAGAAGATTGCGGTTTACATAAATTTGATTAACACACCAGGAAAGAGGATAGTTCGGTTGTTCCACAGGTTCGTAACAAAAGATGTGAGGATTACATCACTTTGACTTTTACAAGGTTATGTACGTATCGAAGTTTCAGATAGTTCAAGGTCACGCCGGGCAACGTCCAAATACAACTTCAAGGGTTTTTGCCATTACTTGCTATAAATGGCGTCGGAAGATTGTAGAAACAAATCGACTTGAACGGGGGAGGACGGGAAGTTCAAAAATCTGGCGTTTAGTTGGGCGGACTTTAGCGTATGATTCCGTCAATTGCTTGAAAACGTCCAGTGGTTGAAAATCTCGCAAATTGTTCGGGCAATACGGAATTTTGCGCGTCCATTCGTCGCAGAAGTTTTTCTCGCGTAACAGTTGTTTGTGGAAGTAAGATGGAGGACGCAATTTCGCGCGTCGAAGGGGGAAGTGCCGAGTAACCACATGTGTAGTAATGGGTAATGTATAAGTAATTTTATTTCAAAGGTCTTTATGTAATAATAATATTTTGTGTTGTTTACTAAAATATACAACGACGTGATAATTTCGTAACCAGCAGCTACTTCTTGAATGATTATCACGTGACACCCAAAATTCCGCATGCAGTTTTAACGTCATATTGCTTTGTAGGATGTGGTTTGTGCTAACATTCATAGTTCACAACACACAAAAGTTGTTATGTGTTTTACAACGAGGGTATGTGGATAGGGTAGTTCTCCAAAATGTGATTTGAGGTTTTAATGCGTAGGGTTTTTGTACTCTGGTCAGTAAACCGTTAATATCGGCTACCATTATTTATAACCTCGAGGTTTACCATGGTGAATGGGTGTTTATAAATGAGCACATATCCAGTATGTGGAGAAAATGTGTATGCGAATTATAAACCTGTATTTTTGTGTGCGGGGTCCAAGTATAACGCTATGCAGTGTCGTTCCTTTGGAGTTTTGGATATAATCGTTGGTATGAACGGCTTAATCTCTGCCATAATCACTCTGCCTGACTTCCCAGAGTACACCGTAGACAAAAAATGTCCATTCCAAGTTCGAGGATATTCTACTGGACCCATATCCCTGTCATATCAATCGTGGGAAGTACACAAAACAGGCACTGATGGCGAAAATGCGGTAAATCTTCATTACTTTCAGGGTGATTCGAAGCCTGAGCTCGGAAAACTTTCAGGCTCAAGCAAGAGCTGGGGAACGACTTCAGAGTTTACTGGTGATAACTGTGTTAGACCGACAACTTACGAGTCGGCAGATAAATATTTTGGCAGTTGCTGCGGGTAAGTCAGCCTTCTTTATTGAATTTCAAGTTCACAACGAATTACGCGTAAAATGTTGATCCGAAAATGCCCTTCTCATTATCCAAAGGCAGAGAAGAAAATCTATCTTCTGAAGGGTTAATAAGAAGGCGTTCAAGAAAACCGGATTTAACAAGGCACCAATTGAATCAGTGTACATCAGAATTAAATATCCTAATTCGAATGGGAAAAGGCCTCCCGAAATTCAGTAAAGAACGTGCCCGAACAATAAATTTGAAAATTGGGCAACGTTCAGCAGTGGGGGACAACAAAACAGAATTGAGTTCACACAAACAAATGGTCATCAGTTAGCTCGGAGCAAAATTATTCTTCACGCATCGAGAAGTGGTAAGCATTATAAGCTACTCAAGTAATTATATGCAAAAAGAATGCCTCATTTTGACATTTAGAAATGTACAGGGCTCCGACTAAATGCAAGTCAGGAAACGGTTACATTAACTGGTGTGAGAATAAAAATGGTTAATATTGTTTATTCTTAGGGGAAGTAGTGAAACATAAAGCCACTCTTTAACACTAATGAAACAAAACACAGCAGTCTCAAAATAATGCAACGGACTTTAACAAAATTAACGCTAGGCCCTGGAAACCAGCTGGTTTTACAAACTAGAGGTGGAAGCAGGAACGGCAACGATCGACCGGTTTAGTAGGAGCATCCGTACTTTCTGTCTTACCCTTAGCAACCTGGTGTTATTCTGCGGACGCTTCTAGAATACAAAGTGATCTGATGTCCCGTCTGACAGTAGTACCATCTGAGGTTTTTACTGACACCTGACGTACCTCAGTGATTACACCATAGGGCCAAACACCCTTGGGGGCCCTTTCGTGGAGAAGAACCACATCGCCTACCTGAAGATGGCGCGGAGATTTCAACCACTCAGGTGTAATATGCAACTGTGGTAGACAACCACGCCGCCATCGTCTCAAAAACACGAGACAAGTGTTGGGCTTGTCCCCAGCCCTTCGTGTAGCGTTCACGCAATGTTACCTCATCTGTAATTAACCTTACATTCGAGCGCAACGAGAGAAAATCATTGGTTCGAACAACCTGGGAATTAACTGGATCGTCATAAACAGACACGACTGTGTGGCGACCATAATAAATGATATTTTTGATAGTCGCATTCACTTGTACATTTCTGATGATTTTGGCTTTTGCCTACTTTTGTTTTGTAATATCCGTCCCGGGGCTACAACGACAACTCGCTCCGTGACCCGCTAGCTTGATGTGCTTTCTCTGTACACTTTACTTTCCAGGGTCGATACAAATACACGAGGGTCAACGTGCTGAGTCCTTGTGTATTTGTATGGCTGCCAAATCAATGCCATTGTCAGTAGGTGCGCTGAGGTTATGAACGCATGAAAGAGCGTCCGCGACAGTGATATCGGTACCTGAGACATGTCGTATATATATATATATATATATATATATATATATATATATA
>LUCH01004524.1:30333-47318 GCA_013368495.1 Paragonimus heterotremus | reverse complement strand
TGAACTAATTTTATGTAATCAATTGGAGATAGTTTTCCATGAAATCTGTCAGACAAATGCTGTCTTTTAACGAGGTTGTTTAATTATCATCTGCAGTCCTTTTGACCTTGGATATTTGAGTTATTGACTGAGACTTATGGGAATTAATTCCGATTTGTGAACTGAATCTTCTTCCTCTTGGTATGATATTTCTGTGGTTAAGCAACACTGTTAATCTTTGTTGTAATGGAAACGACTATTACCACGATTAGTAAGGTAGTTTGACTGAAGTCAACCAAAAATCTACTTATGAGTGAAAAACTTTAACTGACCGTGATCGGTGTTAGATCTCTGTACGTTACACTCTATTTTGTTGTTGAGTGACTTGTTTTTTGTCTTATTTCAATGACAGACTACATTGTAATTCATTTTCCCTATCAGGGTTTCGCACTGTGCGTTGAATTGTGTTCGCATGACTAGACAAGCGGCCCCCATATGTCAAAGATTATTTTATGGATTAGTCGAAAAATACTGACAATACTAATGCATACGAGTACTTTTGGTGCATTATTACTTCGTCGAAGATTACCAATCTCAAATCTGTCTCTACCTCATCACGTCAACCTGGGAATCGATCGCGGCACGTGGTAATATTAACAAAGTGGAAACCTTTGCCTAATCAGTTTTAATTAGCGACTCCGATTGGAACGAGCTAATTTTAGCCATTCGAAACAACAATTACACTTGAGCGCTGGTAGATCTATTCTGCTAGTACACAGCGAAAGACTTGTGTGTGCATGTGTGTTTGTGTTTGCGCGTAAATTGACCGAACGTGGTACTCTTGTGGGAACGGATCTAGTTTGACGTGGCGATTCAGGCGAACCGCGTGGTGAGTTCGTCTATTGATGTGTGTATGTGAGTACGAGCTTTGTGAACAAAAGCGGACATGGTTTGGGCTTGAAATCGTAGTTTACGCTAGAAACAAACAAACACACTTAAACACAGACGCACATACGCAAGTGGAACACGCAGAAATACGCGTGACTCTATCCCGCAGTTTGAGGCAGATCGAACACAGGAATAATGACGTGATTGGACTGTTCGACTAGTGGAATGATTTCAGTTCCATTATATGTCGTGGTGACGGTGCTCGAATGAATTAACTCTGAAATGTTTTCTTTTATGCGCAAGGTGACAGGAGAATGTGGGTTGGGCATATCGAAATGAAAATAGACTACATACTACTAACATCCAACTAGTAGCAAATGAGTTAAACCCGCTTCAACTAGTGTTCCACTGTTTCATTTTCACTTGTGTACAAGCAGACCACTTGAGGGACTTCTATGACTGTGATGGAATGCGCACTTCAATTACGGGCAGTAATTACCTCCGTACATTCAATTCGGACACATGAACCGGGTGGTGAAGTTGAAACCGTGAAGCCAACCTCGAATAACATCAGGGGTAGACTTTGACACCGTCCAATGAACTAAGCAAGCAGTTTTCAGTGGGGACAGTCGACTCGGTATCATGGCTGGCAATGAGGTTATGTTCGTGCATGCTCAGGATGGTTTTACGGCTATTCAAAATTGAAGTTGCGTGTCACACATGATGTGCAGTTCACAACAGTATTCGTTAGAAGTCAGTTGTGCGAGCAGCTGTTTTCGGGAATCCTCATCAGGCTTTTATAATTACATGTGGTACATGCGTTTTATATATGAAAAGCAAGAACAAGTCAAATGGGCCATTAAAATCACAGACATGGGGCGAATTACAGTCTACTGGATGCGGGTGAGAGTGTTGGTGAATGTGTGACATTATCACTCATGTCTGCCATGAGACACGCATTCGTCAGTGTCCAGTGGTTCACGCCGGCTCGGGTTTCAAGGGGCTGTGAACATGTTCAGACATATTCATAGCCAAACTAGAAACCGACGAACTACGTCATATCATCGACAATTGCTGTCTCGATTGGCGCTACTTAGACGATTTATTTTGCTTAATAGGCGACAAAGATGATACACGGTCTCTACTAGCTGATTTTTATCTTGTGCACCCTAATATCGCATTCACTATCGAATTAAAGATGAATATGCCACTACCATTTCTAGATGTTGCAATGCACCGTAAAATTCAAAGGGAAGTTCATAAGAGAAAAATACGTGGACTGGCCACTACATACACTTCCTCAGTTTGGTTCCGTTGAAGTATAAGCGGAATTTGGTTTGCTGCTTAACAAGCAGAGTCAAAAGGATATGCATGTCAGATACTCTATCAGATGAACTCCAGCACATTCGAGATGTGCTAAGTCAAAATGGATATCCACAACGATTCCTGGACAGAAACATGCAACCAAAAGTGAAGCATGAAACTGTTCAGACGTTAAATAAAAAGCCTGTCTTTATCACTTTATCAAACAAAGGGGAAGCTACTAGTGAAATTATCACCCGCCAAGTTCTTAATGCACTTGAGAGTGCCTGTCCTACAGAACGGGTCATCTTATCGTTCAGTACCTGCCCGGTAGTGGTGCCATATCTCAAAGATAGCTTGCTCAAGTTTTCTTCGACCTTTCGTGTTTATTCTCTCACCTGTTCTTGTCAAGCCGGTTACGTTGGGAGTGCCACAAGACGGCTATCGAGAAGAATTCGTTGACACTTCCCAAAATGGCTCCGCAACGGTTCGAGAAAGCCCATGTTCAATGCAATCGGTTTTCGGTCAAGTGACGCTGGCCATCAGATTGAGCCGGATGACGCCTTCCGAGTCACATACAAGTTTCGTCAAGCTCACTCCAGATATGTCAGAGTGAGATTGCTATCAAAGGCCCAGGCTATTGTCATCAGACTCCACAAACCCTGTCTGTGTGCCCAAATGCAGTTTGTGTAAACTCCACATCTACTTTTGCTAACTATTCCATATTCACTTGAAACCCGAGCCGGCGTGAACCACTGGACACTGACGAATGCGTGTCTCATGGCAGACATGAGTGATAATGTCACACATTCACCAACACTCTCACCCGCATCCAGTAGACTGTAATTCGCCCCATGTCTGTGATTTTAATGGCCCATTTGATTTGTTCTTGCTTTTCATATATAAAACGCATGTACCATATGTAATTATAAAAGCCTGATGAGGATTCCCGAAAACAGCTGTTCGCATAATTGACTTCTTATGAATTCTGTGAGAATCCGGAAACGATTGCAACGGTGGTATTTGACTGTTCGTTAAGTAGTACGCTTTATCGTTGCTTATGTGAATCAGCACAGAGAATGATGAACCTAGTCAACTGAGGATTCTAGGAGTTGGTCTTGCATCCCAAAATTGTTTACTCCGTTTGTTCAAAATGAAATACAACAGTGCACAGTAAAGAGAAAACTAATAGGACCAACTAAAAATGATCTAACTTAGGGACAACAATTCAGCTTGCCTGCACAGAACACACGAAAGTCAACACTATGAAGCATGTGTTTAGCAACTTGAAAACAGTTCGGCGCTACGTTTGTACAAGTCGCTTGCTACGCGGAATAGTGTGTGGCTCACAATATACACTGTGTGCTACTTATGAAATGTTTATTCTGTTGTTGACGGTAGGTAGAGAAGGCTTCCTTGCTTACTGCCCTGCTTCCGATAGAGTAACACGGCGGTTTGTAAGAGAACCTTCATCTTTCTCCAAGGTACTTTGTGGATTCACTCATACGGTTACTCATTTATGTCGCCTAATTGTGGTGGATTATCAGGCCGGAGGTGAGAGTATTCTAACACTCGGCAGAATACCTCAACACGGGGCCGATATGTCCAAAAGCCTAAACCGAGCGGATCGGGGACAGCGTGGGCGACGGGGTGAGTCATCGCCCGACTGAATCGGGCAAACGGGCAAGACATGGCAGGCAAAATAGGATGGACGACCAGATCGGGGGGCCGATTATTCCAACACTCAGGAATATCTCGACACGGTCGTAGGATACGGTCAACTCCCACAGCGGATAGATTACGGAAAACACAAACGATCGGACGGGCCGTCGCCCAACTAAATCCGACAAGCGGACGAGGAATGGCAGACGAAACCTTCCTCGACAGAAGGCGTCAGCCACAAATAAATCGTGGAGAAGTGCACACGATGTGTGAGCGGAAACCGGGTGTGTTGTGGACTGAAATTCTGATTTATAAACGCGAGCGTAGCTTGGTAGCTACCGAGTTGGACAATAAATACTGTGCTTTATTGGACGCCTTTTCTCTACAGAACTAGTATATTCTTGACTTACTTACTTCACCGCCCCTATTTCATAGTGTTTGCATCTAACACCTCTTATTCACTGTACCTTGCCAACACTATATTGACAAACAAGTTGTCCCGATGTTCAGATGCTCTTTCTGTAACGTGAGCTAGACCGGCTGGGAAAGGAATATCTTTCTTTTCTGAAATCTTGCCCCTACTAATTCTTTTCCTTGTGTCTAGTACAGCACGGACTATTCACACAATACTTGACAGGGTAAGTGGACTGTCTAGGTTTACCCAACCAAGGTCATAACCAAGCTGAACACAATGGGAGTAAGCTGAGTTGTTTATGATAGGATTCCCGTGGACGCTTTGTCAAGATTACTGATGATTTGCGGGACAGAAAATAGAGGTCTTGAATTGATAATCAGAATGAGTCCATAGACTACATTCAACTTGATAAGATAGAGAGCAAATGAGGTCTTTAATCAATCAAGACTCTGATTGGAAGTGTAGCAGAAGTATAACGTGAGTGATAGGTATTCATTTAAAATGAGTGGGCTGTTGACATCATCGGCGTGAGGGCAACCTGGCATGTCTGACCGAACACGGTCGCTTCCTTGAGGAGGGAAGTGGTTTCGGACTAAAAAATGAGGTTCCCTAACTAACCATTCGCTTGCATTGGTGCCTTCATGACGCACATTCTGGAAGGTCCCACTTCTCACTAACACACTGGAACTGACTCAGTTTACTCACAGCTGGCGGTCGATTGTTTAAGCTATGGTTTTAACAACCAAATGGACTATTTGTGTGATCCACTTCGGACCGTGTGAGCGGCACAGAATGTGGCCACTATCCGGCAGTAACCGGACTCGGTGTACGTCCAGGAACGCAAATACAGGGTCATGTGATTAATGCCTACTGAATTTGTCAACTAGGGGTGACCATACTATTGATCTGTCCAGGGTTGATGCCCGGACTCATTTCGATCTACTGTTACATCAGCAATTATGTGCCAGTCATTTGCTTTCTTGAAGCTTGTGTTCCTGTTAGGAGCATTGTTGGCCCTATGTGTAGAAAGATCGTGGTCTTTTTCTGAATAGAAATGCGGTGTCCTCAATTTAGAGGGATGTTAGAATTATATTACAAATTCCGATTACCATTGTAGCCATTGTTAGCAGCATCCTTGTCTAGACTAACCCTTCCTCAAGATCGAGGCGAAAATACACTTGTGCTTAGGCTTCCGCAACTGACTTGCTTTGGATCACTTGTGATTCCACCCTTTGCCCAGTTCGAACCCAATGAAAAATGACTGAATGGCGTTTGGGTGAAGGCCTTCTTGTCATGTAACTAACTAATAAGGCAACTTACAATGCTCTGTCATCTGCATACACACTCCTACGTCAATCATCCTCCGATGTAGTTGCTGCTCTTCTCCAACAGATCTAACATCAGAAGGAAATGTTGCGCAGAAACCGATATACATCAGCTATCTGCAATATGTCGCACACCGGGTCAATATGGAATCGTATTTGGATAGAAGCCCCTTATGAAAAAACGGGCAACTTAACATGCAGGTAAAACTTGCTAGTGTGAAACTACCGATCACTGTTAAGACTGTCAGAAAAGTTAAAGTTTTGTTGTCACTACAAGTCAACTATTCGACCAAACCGAAAATTGGCTTAGAAAGTTACTGATCGACAAACGAGATGTACGTATCTAACGAAAGGAATTTGGTCGTAGAAGAGGATAACTTATTACTGAAACATTAATCAACAATCCGAATTCATTCAACGGGTTGAAGGTATCACCAGAGGGTCAATTTCATATTTTGAGGTATGACCAACCTCTCAGCACGAATGCTACATCTGTGAATGGAGCTACGCACTGAGTGAGCCTGATGACAAACGGAGATAACTGTTGTACAAGTTCTTAAAGTTTTCTGTAGAATATGGTGTAATCGAGCTAAGTGACCGGTTGTTGACGCCTTAATCCAATTTTTGATGCCGTTAGCTGTCTTATTCTCGCCTCCTATCGATTGACAATTGGCTATTTACACGGATTCACCGTTGTAGATTTGTTTTGCTTTATCCGTGTTTCATTTTGAGTGACTCAGACGCGTCGCCAGTTTCAGATGAAGCTTTTTCAATAACCTGTAGTGTATCGTCATTTTGTTTTACAATACGTGCTCCTTTTTTGTTGTTCAGAGCCCTTGAGCACGGCAACTGGCAGACTTTATACAGTGAACCGGAATGAATGAGGTTGACGATCAATAGGTATTAGATCATCTTTGAGCGGTGGCTTTTTCAAGGACACTCGAAATATGGTCAATGACCGAACATTTAGTTTGCTGGCGACATCTACTGAACAAAATATTGAAACTTTGAAAAGCGGTTATCTTTGTTTTCTTGCCAAGGCTGCCTGTATTGTGACAGCAAACGTGATTGTGGTATTCATACTGAAAAATTAGCATAACTTTAACTCATAGGATCGGTGCATTGGTCTTGTGTTTTGTTTCACTGTGAAAGGGACCTCGTTTTGCTAGCTGCCGAATGTGTTGGTCGGCTGTGACTGTAACCAATAAAGAATGTGTTGTTAAGGCAGCCGTGTCAACCAGATGCGGTCAGTCATCATTGGAGCAGTCGACGGCTGATCGGTTCATGTGTACGCAGTTGTCTCACACTAATATCTGCCGTTCACGACAAAATAAGTTTACTGGTTTTTGTATCACTACTACGCATATTGCATACTGGAACTATTATGATGTAGACTTGTTAGTCTTCAATCTTATTGGTGCGCTTTCTGCCTCAGCGGCCGGATGGTTCGAAGCATAGTATTGTATGCACCGATGCTACCGCAATTTGGTTACGAAGAGAAGTACATTGCAGGAACTTCAGCACTTATTGCGACAAAAATAGGAAAAGTTTTGAGGAATGCCAACTGGAGCTCATGGAAACTTTGGTGAAAAATCTGAAGATCCAGAATTCACTTGTCAGCACAACTGACCTTCAGTATGAGTCTGCTAGTTTGGTAGTCAGTTCGATAGAGAAGTTCATGTGAGGTTCTTGAGTGGGCAGCAAACACAGGATATCGAAGAGTAGTCACTATCAAGCTTGACACTACTACGATAAGAGGGACTAGTAAGCATGTCAAAATACATGTCCACAAAGCAACTGTCCTCAGATCAAATAATCCCAAATAATTGGCTATGACGTCCTATTGCCTTTTGACCCTGAAATAGACACTGTCTGTAAATAGAGAACCATTATCAAAAATGCAAGCTACATTCCCGCAGGGAAACTTAGTGCGGGATCCCACCTACACTTACGTCTGTTAGGCACTGATTTGGTTTCTGTTCCACTCAATATCTTCCGACTTTCTCTTTCATAGTCTTTATACCACTGACCCCCTAATATTGAAACAATTTTCCGATTTGTCTTTTATTTCCAAACTACGCAACACGGGTTCAAATGTAAGTAGACCTTCGCAGCTTACCGAAGTCTGCAAAGCTAACGTAATTCCTACAAAGTGGGACATTTCGTAAACCACCCAACCGAGAAAGCCGGACCTCTGATCCAACACAATTCTGATCACTTTCAGGCTCACCTTCACTCTTCGTTGCAGGCACCTCATAGATACGCCGAACGACACTCTAATTTGGGAAGTTCTGGACCATACGGTAGCTATGCCAGCTAAGCACGTCGAGCTCACTGTTTCAGCTGGCGAAATATATCATCTGGGAAATCACTGCGGGCTGGCGTTTGAGAACCGATTTGAACAAATAGCACGATGATAAAAACATCAATCTACTTTGTCCGGACTGAAGGTTCACCTTTCGGAGTGCATGAAGCTTTATATTGACTTGAATCCAATTCATTCACTGTCCCTTCCAACTAAGTATATCATAACCCGGGCTCGCCAATAGTTTTCACCTGTGCTCGAGGATTCAAGCAGTAACATACGATTTTTATCTTGGGTTCAGCTTGATTCATAGATATCTACAGACAGCAGTTGAGTAGAATTACAAACCGTTCGTCACAGTTACCACCCATCATGGCGTTTCGCAATAAAAATAACCATCTTCTGAGATCAAACAAGTATCTATAAAATTCGGACAGGTCATTGGTACAATGTTCAACGATGTGATCATCTTAACGACAGCATTGCCATAAGAACGAATGCGCACCTACTTATGAAATCGTTCGTTTTTACTCGCTTGAAGGACTTTATGTTCAAGTTTGGAGCATGAGATTGTGGAATTTTCACACATTCATTTAAACACTTCGATTTTGTTAACCCGGCAAGTATCGCATTAGTCCGTCGGATTGCAGCACAGACAGACGTGGCCTGATCCAGGAATCTTTCTTGGATTATTAAGACCTCACAAGGCCTTCCTACTGGCTATACATTCCTTTCAGAGTCCCTGCAACTAAGTCCTGAGGAAAAATGTTGATTTATGGGGGACACAAACTGAGATACTGCTAAAACTGAGCCACCGATGGAAAATTTATGTAAATACACTGAAGGTGTTATATCAAATGAATTACGAGGCCACATTAGATGCCGAGAAATCGCACGTTCGGACTCAGTAACCTGCTTTCTATTGTGGAATGTGAAATCGACCACGGGGTCCGGCAGGATTACTCAAGCAGTTTACGCTATAATCTCGGGGACGCTACCTTTGGGCACTACATAGAAGCGGTACACTTGATGTTAACATGCTTTCGACGATTTCAGGACATTACTGACAGACTGGCTTTTCTTTGTTAACCGCTATCTTACACTGTTTGTCATTTTGACTCTCGGGGATCGCAGTTGGCACGGACAGCTTGAGTCGGCCCTCAATTCGAACCGTGTTGGGACCACAGTTCGATTGCTTTTCAGGACATGCGTCCAAACCTTTTGGCGAACAAGAGACAAGCGCACACCTAATTGTCCATTACAACCGACCAAATATTATACACTTTTGTTGTCAAACAAGTTCGCTAACCGAAAAAAGGAACCGAACCACAAGACACCGGACGAAATAAAGACTTCACATGTTTGATTAATGCCAGGTTGACTTTCGTTCCAGCGCAATATCCACACGTATCTCCACGCACTGATGCATACTCAGTCCTCAGTTAGTTGGCCAGATGTAAACGTATCACCTGTAGAACGGGCGCTTCTCAGTATGTTTTCGATTGTCTGATTGCAGATGTTGCTTGATTTGCCCATGAGCTGTGACTTTTCTGGCCAGTTTAACATGAACAAATCAAGCTTCATACACTCAGTGAACTAGCAGTTGCTTTTAGATCGAAAATTGCTCAAGGTGAGTGTATAGTTAACTACTGCGGATAATTGCAGAATGCCGCCAGAAGTACCTCTAGTCGTGTGTCTTCCTTTCCTCACATTGGGTTCACCAATCGACCTTCGGGTTTGACGCGAACTTTGTATAGTAAGACATAGTTCAGATCCCAGCCAGACACCATAGCCATTAACCACTACGTAGCCGTGATTGTATGGGATATGTATTACCTTGTTTTCTGTTAAATACCTGATTTTGTTTCGCGACGCTTTTGTGTTCGAGATTAATCTTCATTATATTCCCTTCAAGTGCATTGGTTGCACCTGTGCTTCATGTAAAGACTATTTTGAGAGTAGCGCCATTTCATGTTTTGCCAGTAGGCTGCACATGATCTTGTATGACTGTCCTGGTAACGGCTTACGTGCTTCTCGTTTCTGCTAGTCGAAGCACTGACGTACTGTTATACCTCGTTGGAGATTTATTTCCGAGTCCTGTTCGAATTTACCCCAAATGCCTATCCGATTACTTACACACCTAAATCACTGAGTGAAGAGTATAACTCTAAACTGACCATCAGTTAACCTTCGGGGCTTGCAATGTTCACACTCCCAATTCATGATTCCTTCGTGGGCTACCTAGTCGTTGGCGTGATTCCTCGTCAGTTCTAGACATTCGTTCCGAAAATGGCACAGTGAGTGTTGTATTCAAGAACGGCGGAAAATACCAGTAGTAAGTAAGCTCTATTAGAGCAACCGATTCACGATACGTTACGGAAAGCTGTCAGTCCACACAGCAGGGGCAGCCGCTGCCCGCGTTTGTCATCGATCGCTTGAAGGTCAGAGCAATCTGATTGGCCGACTGCATGGCTCACTTGCATTCGATTGGACACAACAGTGAGGACTGCCCGTCAAACATGTTGGTCAGGGTGTACGTGGTCTCAAGGATTCTTGGTTAGAATTAAACCGATAAAATTAATGTACTCATTTCCACCACTATTGTTTTCCTGACATCATTCTGTCAGTCAAACTGGACCCGAAATATGTTCTCAGATTTATTGATCCATATTTCGAATATCATCTAACGAGTTTGCCACCGTTTCTGCAACAGAATATTGAGACCAATTTGTGTTAACAGCCACACTTTGAATTTCCATGTTCTGTGTCGATCTTTCAGTAGGTCTCGGTTGGGAGTCTTCCTAGTGCTTTTTATCGTTTCAGCTGAATTTTGTTCAAACCGCACGGTCATTATGGGTCTACTGTACTGCCAACCTTATCTACCTCAGTTCCCATTAAGCTAAGTTGGCAACACGACCTGAACTCATAACGAACTGTAGTGTATGGGTCAGACCAGTGTAATAACGGGTTACATGCGCTGCCTGTTCTATAAATTTGTGTGCAAAAAACATATCACTATAGATGGTGAGTGTGAGCGTGCCCAGTGGACTACAGAGAGAAAGGGTTCAGCCGAATAATTCTCATAAAACGATATTGTATGGGAACGGGACTTTCAGAACTGTTGGAGATGGAGTTGGTATGTGCTCTAACAGTGACAGGCATGCACTTCCCAGAGAGTGACGTATGAACTTGATTACATTCAAACTATTTTTTGACCTCATGAGCTGATGTCCGTAGACCCATTCTGTAAAAAAATTGAGATGAAAACCACGTTTTCTTGGAGCTTATTAAAACAAAGTGCTGGTTAGTATGCTGTTCTGCTAGTTGAATATCCCAAGGTTCGAGGCATTGTCATTTAGGTCTTGTCAACACCTGAGCATCTTGTCGGTATCCAAGTCTAATTGTAATCATACTGTTGGACTGCATCAAATTCAAGGTAGCAGAAGGCTGTATATTTACTTTCTGTTCTTCAGTTCGAAGGACACGTAGACAACATTAAGGTTTCCTTTTACCTTGCATAATAGTCACGTGGTCGCCACACCAAGCTGCAAGTTGGATTGACCCAATATTTCCGTTATTTTACAGGGTCTCTATTACTTCGAGCTACTGTTGTGAACCAAGAATGCGGATGGCACAAGTGTTGTCTATCCGACAAAGCAATAAATGGGTTAAGCATTCAAACAAAACCAGAAACAAAACCACTCATTTGCACACAGTATTAGGCCTCAGACCATCTCGGCTGCCACTGACGTCAATGCTCAGTTTCATCAAGTAGTAGGGACCATTATGGGCGATGCTGCACTTTGATGATTCTTCTTGCATTTTTCCTGTGGCTTGTACGATGTCAAATATATGCTCTGCACCTGCTATTGAATAGCCGCAGTATAAGTAGTATGATACGATTGCTCATCTTCACTGCACTACTAAGAACAATCTTCAAGTGAATCCAATAATACTTATGCGCGCCGGTCGAGTTAGGTGAGTTCGACAAGGCAAAGTTATTTTGCTCACATCCACCGGACTTTAGGGGATTAAGGTGATTCTCCGGAAAAAGTATCTCCATTGAAAACAAGTTGGCTCTACTCAGAAGAAATTTCTTTTATGAAGGAGGGTACTGTGTATATCTACTTTATATTTATACAATTTATACACATGCATTCTGTAGGTTCCCCTATCTTGTTCTACCAGAAATGAACCTGTAGTGGATGTGAATGTGTTGGCGTGTATCTGCAAGTTGGGGCAGTGAACGTCACTTAGAATAGACGGCTTGACACGTGATGGGCCTCGTGAATGGGCGGGACGATGCCTAAAACCTAGTATACGGGTAGGGTAGGAAACACAATTGTGGGACTAGGGATGGTCAAGTGTACTAAAACGCATTCCCATGTACAACATACGTTGCACTGACATAACCAAAAGAACGTCAAGGTGGTATACACTTGTGCCAGTCAACTCGAAGAATGACCAATGTTTCCAAGTTTACATTTCCTTTCAAACAGTGCCAAAGTACAGTGTATAGTTTAAGTGCAATCCATCAGACTATCTTACAACCGACTACACACAGCTTTGACCATAATGATGGACTGAATAGACCAGTAGCCCAAGGGTTGGCCACAGCTGTAACATTATGTACAGCGGTGCCCTATAATACCAAATTACCGTTGTGTGTAAAACAGGCATGTCATGACATAGGGTTTTTATCGATTTCAGTAATCGGAGTGGAAACACGCGAATGGCGACATCTTCTGATGATCTGAACCGTAAGGAGGAAATCGAATGAACGGTAACCTGTCAAATAAACCGTTAACATTTGCGACGGCTGGTTATACTACATTTATAAGAAACGTGTACTAAACAGATGCTTTCAAGTGCAGTGAGGATGAGCGACCGTATTATAATACTCATACCGCGGCTATTCAGTAATAGGACCAGAGCATATATTTTGACAACGTACAAACCGCAGGAAAGTTGCAGGAAAGAACATCAGAGTGCAGCATCGCCCATAATGGTCCCTACTACTTGATGGAACTGAGCATCGACGTCTATGTCAGCCGAGAAGGTCAGAGGCCGAATACCGCGAGCAAATGAGTGGTTTTGTTTCTGGTCTTGTTTAAAAGATTAAACCATGTGTTGCTTTGTCGAATAAACAAACCATCTGCCATCCGCATTCTTAGATCACAACACAAGTAAACATTGGAATCGGGTTTGTTCCCTTTTACGTCCGTGAACGACGTGGCGTAGGATATTGATCGTCAGTCCATTACTGAAGAACGATCCTTAATCAGTATGACAGACTCTGTTCCTCATGAATCACAAAATTCACAGCAAGGAAGTGCTTACAAAGCGAAAGCTTATTCATCAGTGAAGTATATCTTAAAGTCTGTCAGGACTGCGAAGGCTGTCAAGGGATCTGAAAACCCATGAGGAACCTATGCAGCCTCGAAGCTTCGACCAAAAGGTTTCCATAGATGAATCGCAGTGTCAACAGGACCTGGAATACTATTTTCTTGTCTTTCACTTAGCCCTAACTGAAATTCGACAGACCAAACAGATCTGATGGCCGATCATATATTGGTCTTGAAGAATGTGTAGAGTTGTTGTATCACACACTATTTGAGTTATTGTCTTAGTGCCTGGCGCACCGCAAAACTTTCGACTGTTAAAGAACGGCAAAAGTCAAAAGAAGCCCGGGAAAGTCAGAGGGTGAATTTTACCTACTTTGTGCTCCTCTGGTGCAGTATAAATTTATTGAAGGATAATTTTCGCTCTAATGGATGATCAAGTGAACTTCATGGACTTTAATCAACTTGCTTATGGCTGCTCACCCCTGAATATGGTCGCCGCTATTTGTCTGATGCACTCTATTTTGTCGCCTCTAGATATCCGGAGCTTAAAGCCTCTCTTCATTCCGCATCACCTAGTCAGTGAACTTAACGACGCACATGTTCTTCCCCACTCGATTCATTGTCCACGTGTCATCCCTGGTTTGTTGTCGAAGGATTTCGTGAGGTCGCTGAGGCATCTGTCACGTTAATGAAGTACTTTACAATTACTTTGCTGACTTTATTATTTCTTCTCTGTTCACAAGATGTGAAAAATTTTCAGTTAAAAGTTTTGATAGGGATTAGCTCACCCTCTTATTTTAAATATCTCTATACGTACTCCGTGTCTTCAACTAGATCTCGATACTGGTATCAATTTACACTCACCAGGTCTTACCGTTTTTAGGTTCTTAACTCGCTTGCTACACACTTCTATTCTTGGTTGAATCGCGAAGATGAATCAGTAGTCTTCACTTGAACCTCATTATAGTGGCCTGTTGAACTGTTCCTGTATTATTATTATTATTATTATTATTATTATTATTATTATTATTATTAAGTGATTAAGATTCGCTACTTCAATTTTCCTTCCTTTGTTGGGTTTGGGAATAAGGGAAGTTGAGAAATTCATCTCTCGAAATATATGAAACATACTGATATTGATATTGCTCTGAGTGATACCATCGGTGATGGTTGAATAGTGAGGTAACTGGTGACCACGTTTCTGGCTAATACCTCGAATCACTTCGTCTCGGTTGCTACTGCTTCTATCTAAATTATAGCGGCACAAGTGGGAGAACCCAACCAGGTATGATCCATTTTATCGTATGGTAACGACCGAGGCGTGATGTGAGCCAAATCACTTCGACAAACAAATTCACTGACCAATTTTCAATGTAACCGATTGACAACCTCTTCGGTAGAGCTAGCAAGGAAACTCCCACATAGGGAATATCGTTTACATTAGTCACAGTTGTAAGAAACTGGTTAAATTTCACTGAAAGCCTGTAATATCTAAGAGTCATTCTCCTGACACGTACAGATTCGTTATTGTGCATATGGTTTATTTGCGTCACTTGCACGTTTCGGGGATCTGAGTGCTGCAATTCTAATTCGGGTCTTTTTGGATCATTCTATTGTAAAACTGGTGGCAGTCACCCCAAAGAAGGGTACATAGTAGTAATCCGGGTGCATCTAAGATGGCCAGTCAGTAGTTCTGATAGGTCGCCGTGTACGTTCACAAACCGGTGGTAAACTGGCACAGTTACCTCAGCAGTGAGCCCAGTATGTGACCGCAGTATGTTTTCATCACTTGCTGGCCTTGTATATGTCAGACCTCTAAATGGTTACAACTTACCACGTAAGGTGCGGTTTGCTGATATAAGTGATATTATTTTCGCTTCATCGGCTGTTGTAACTGGAGCTACGGCCCACGAGCGCGTAAACAGATAACAGAATAACGGTTAATGAAAATACGGATAACGGAACGACAGTCAGCGCTTACGAACGACAGAGTACGGAGTATACGCAGTCAGTTAGTCTCTTCCTGGTCAACCCATGCACCCCGGGGGTACCTTGTGAACACAGAAAAGAGACTGGCCTTCAAACAGAGCTTCTTTATGTCGCCCAGCCGAAGACCAGAGTCCAGACAGTATAATGTGGTCGGGATGACAACAACAATTATCACGACGGCTGAGGACGCTCGTGAAGACCGAAGAAGTGTATGACCATAGAAACGGTGAGGGTCACTCACAAGTGTAATTTGTTAGCCTATTTTCACAATATTTTCGGGTAACTGGCGACTTTCCCGACATCGGCCATGAGCCCTGATCATACACTGTTGTAATTACGAATGCAATGGAATGAAGTCATTACTGATATATGTGTAAGACTGAGTGAAATTAAATCTGCTTTACCAATGTATTTTTGTTGGTCCGTGTTTCTTCCATCAGATGGTCAGTTGTAACCATGATCAGTGACAGTACAGTAATATGCATTGTAGTATGTGCACATTTTTATGATTTGTTTAAAGCAAATCTCATCCAGCCAGACGTTTGTGGTTTGTTGCCGTTATTCCGATTGACTCCGTCTCTACGAATCTTAAGTATGCTATCTGAGTGTAATTCGATATCTACTGTTCAAGTTGTATTTCTAAGTCTAATTATTGTAGTTTAGCCTGACTATACCTTGGCTCCATATGCACACACCGTGTAATTTCAAACCTCAGTCAGGTCTCCAGGTCAGTGCGGTTTAGCTGCTGCGACGAGCTGTCAGTACGATACAGTGACATCGACAGCACCCAGTATGACGTGGTTCGCTATTCGGTTATTGACCATTCATCCTCCAACCCATCCACCCATCCCCCCACACACACTAATCTCACAAAATTAAGGGTCACAGATTTAACGACCGGTGAAGTCAAGCCAAACCGAATTTGCGGCACGTACTGAACATTGGAAGAGAAAGTGAAAATTGTTCACTGGGGTAAATCAAGGAAGTCAGTGAGGTTGCTGCGTCATACCCGGAAAATAAGTTGCGGTTATGTCCAGAGAAAAAAATTTATGTGTATCAGTAGGACCTGCTTGCGCGCGCGGAGAGACTGGCCGTTTGGTCGTAAATATGTGTTGATTGTGTGACAGAAGCGGAGTGAGAGGGTAGTGGAATACGAAAAGACACAATGCAGTGAAGATGAGCGATCGTATTATAATACTCATATCGCGGCTATTCAATAGTAGGTGCAGAGCATATATTTTGACATCGTACAGGCCACGGGAAGAATGTAGGAAGGATTACCAAAGTGCAGCATCGCCCATAATGGTCCCTGCTACTTAATGGAACTGAGCATTGACGTCTGTGGCAACGGAGACGGTCTGAGGCCGAATACCATGTGCAAATGAGCGGTTTTGTTTCTGGTCTTGTTTAAAGGCTTAATCCATGTGTTGCTTTGTCTAATGAACAACCCATGTGCCATCCGCGTTGTTGAATCACAAAAATTAGTGCCGTGACCAGGATTGGAGGATGAAGATCTCATGGCCGTAGCCGTTCAAGGATGGGGACGTCCGGAGCTTCCTGGAGGAATTCGAGGACGTGGCGGAGACGGTCGGAGTGAAGACCGACCGGGCGAAGCTGGCGGCCCTGCGGATGCTATTCAGAGGCAGGGCGAAGGCGGTTCTGCAGGCGGCGCGGAGGGGCCCTGCGAAGCTGGAGTGGGCCGCCGCGAAGGAGGTGCTGATCGCCGGGTTCGGCAGCCCAGCCGATTGCCAGGAGGCAATGCGGCAGTTCAAGGG
>LUCH01004524.1:0-29237 GCA_013368495.1 Paragonimus heterotremus | reverse complement strand
GGCAGCGCTGTCAAGAGCCTTGCAACATTTGGGCAATGAGATTACAGTTAATAAAGTCGTAGTAGTGTCAGCCGTGGCAGAAATTTTCGACAAGCTACAGAATGCCAAGATACTTACAGTGTTAGACCTGCAGTGTGGATATTGGCAGGTTCCAATCAAGCAATCGGACCGAGACAAAACGGCGTTCACAGTGGGAGAAAAGCATTATCGCTTCAAACGTATGCCGTTCGGACTGTCAGGCGCCCCGTTCATGTTCAGACGACTGATTTTGAAAGTGCTGGAGAGATTGAACAATACCGTTGTCTATGGAGATGATATCGTCATTTACAATGGGAATGAGGCGGGACATACAGGACACGTTTCGGTTGTATTGCAGAAGATTGAACAGGCCGGCTTACGGATCAATAGTTCAAAGTCTCAACTGGCGAAATGGACGGTAGTACTATTCGACCTCAAGGTCGGTCGGGGTAAGGTTCAACAATTGCCGGAAAAACTGCTGACGATCGAGGTCATTCCAGCACCAACATCGAAGTGGACGTTGCGACAGTTTCTCGATCAAATCGGGTTCTACAGCCGCTTCATGAAAAACTTCAATGAACTCGCTAATCCATTAAACGAAATTCTGAAGAAGAACTGCCGATTCCACCGGCTAGAAGAAACCAATCAAGCGTTTATCGGGATCTAACAATTGATGGAGAAGAGACAGCTGACACTGAAGTTGCCAGTGACTAGACAGAGCTTCGTTGTTGCGACGGATGCGAACGATGTGGGTATCGGAGCTGTACTGAAGCAGGAAGGCGGTGTTGTGGAATATGCCAATCGAATGTTAACTCCTGCTGAACGGAATTACTCAGCGACAGAGAAGGAGTGTTTGGCGATCATGTGGGCATTGGAAAAATGTAGGCCTTATTTGTTCGGCCGACGTTTCCATGTGGAGACTGATCACAAGCCGTCGGAGTGGATTAAATCGGCGAAGGATCCTCGAGGGAAACTGGCTCGTTGGGCATTGCGATTGCCGGAGTACAAGTTCACAATTCGCCATGTAGCTGGTAGAGAGAACTATGTTCCCGATCTGCTTTCCCGAACGAAGCACATGGACGAAGTTCACAAGGACGCGATCGGAGTCAACAATATTAGACTGGAGACTGACCCCGGGAAGTTACAGGCAGCACAGAGGGCGGACTCGACAATCCGAATGGATAGTCGTTTTAGGAGAGAGGATTGTATCCATGAAGACATTGTGAATAATCTAACGTTACGAGTAAGTTGCAGTACTCGACGTTTCAACCACTTCGAGTGGCCTTCCTCAGGAGTGTTGTAATTGAAACCATATTTACAAAGGGAGCTCTGTAACTACCCACTTTCTCAAAAGCCCTGTCTACGGCCAGAGGCGCTCATTGAGAAACGTACACAGGCTTCTTGATCGTCAGGGGTAGTGTTTTGAAAAATATTCATGCCAGGAAAGTCTTACACCATAATGGCAATGTGTTTGAAATTGTTATATTACTAAGGGACCGCTTGTTTTGTGAATAAACGCGAAATGATTCGTTGTAATGTGTGAAGCAAAATGCGGCAAATTGTATCTGTCCCTATAGTTACTCACCCTTCAACAAAAAAAGAGACCTCGGTTTAGTTTTACATACCGTGAATACTAGATTTCTTGAATTGGACGTTGGTTTGATTGTGTGTGAAACACATATTCTGGAAACCTGGATCACGAGAGATACAGATGCCTTCTAACTGTTTCATAGTAGATAGAACAAAGACATATAGAGTGAGTGAGGTTCACACAATCTAGAGCTCTAGCTCGGACCTAGAATAAAAGTAAAACTCCCAAACCATTCATGTTGAAGGAACTTCCGCGAAACCCATCCTAGTGCGGAGTTCCACTCCTTGCATCCACACCTTTTAAGAGAAACAAAACTTCACACCAAAAACCGCTGTGGGGAATGGTGTCCGTTCTTTTAGAAACAACTTAAAAGGATCACCTTCTTGATTCTTAACTTTATTGCCTAATAATACTAGGAAACTTCGCGAAGTGAAATAAACGATTTTCGGGTTACCCAGACGTGATGGTTGTAGAACAGAGTGCTGAATAACATAGTGTCCAATTGGAAGAATTTTACTAAAAGATGTTTGCGAAATAAAGTGGCTCGTTTATGAGACATACTCGAAATTCCCCTACAATTCTAGCACGATGTATTTCTAATATTTCTGTGGAATTTATGGAGAAGAAAATGGAAGTAAAAGTAGTGAATTGGTAGAGGGTTTGGCACCAATCGCGTATTAATATTCCGGAATGGTACGATCATAACCTTTTGTATTTCATGTTGAATTGAACTACGCTGAAGATGCTGTCAGTAGGTCATCGATTTTGCTATCCGCGATCAGGATGTACCAGGAAAGGCAGATAGTTAATTTGCTAACTCATACAAACGATTAGACTTACGGCTTTCTGTCTCAAGATTTCATACATCTCACCGGAAACATACCTTTGTGAACGTGTGCTGTAACCACTTGAACAACAAGGTAATGATTTCTGTCAGAGGCTGAACCGCTTAAGCGCTTTGGATACAATACGAACCGACTGTATGGACAAAATTGACTACGTCTACAAAGTGTCGTTTCTAGTGTCAGACGTACTGAAACAAGGGAGGTTAACAAGAGAACAGTAGTCACAGAGGAACATCCGTCAACACTATTCTATCAGATACCTGAAGCAGACTAGATTGATGCAGATGGTATTGTCCAGTTTGAATCATATCACTGAAATGCGTCTGATAAAGAGGACCAGTGATTCAGCTGTTTAATTCCCTAAAAGAAGACGTGTACAGAAAGTGGCGCGTCAAGCTGAGAAGAAGAATGTGCTGTGATTCGTGCTGTTAGTGTCAAAACTAACAAAATAACAGAGCAACTCGAATGGAAATGGGAGCTAAGCGCACCACATGGGTGTACACAATAGCGAATAGTCTGGCGGAACAATCGAAATACGTACGCCACGTTTCATTTTTTTGGTCAACATTTTGTACGATCTGAACAAATGAGTACATGTAGTGAGATTATGGTGAAACGCAGTCAAGTCAGCAAATGCTAGAAGTCATGATGCGCAGCTGGGCAAGAATATGCAGTATCTCTTGTTGTTAAAAACTGCTGCCGGACCGTTAACGCGACCTGTTGATCAACAAACAAACAGGTTTTTGATCAGTAATCCAACAACTTACACGTTACATCTTTTTATGGTGCGTGACCGGCACCAAATATGGTAGGGGCGTACACTGTAGTCTGTCACAACTGTGTTCGGTGGAAGTTGGAGACTAATTGGTGAAACTGTTGAACACGGTCATCTTGTGGAAGTTCCACGTTGATCAACACCGTTCAATCAATACAACCACGGATAGCAAAAAACAAGAACAAGAGTGATCAACTCACTTTCTGTGCATTTTATAATTTTGCCGATAGTTGCGTTGAGTGGGATAAATAGATATACGAGTCTTTAAACTGATGAACAGTATCCAGGGAGGTTACACACTAACGCGACCGCTCTGATCCCACTTGATAAAATAGAAAGATTCATCGTTTCCAGTTGCTAAACACATACCTAAGTCAGGTCACAAACTTGTAGCCACTAACTCATTGAATGGCCTGAACAGCAGCACAGGCACCTAACTTGTAAGTATTTTGATGTAATATCATGCAAACGAACAAGCCCGTCTCAATTTGTTCGTCAGTCAGTTGTAATGGTTCCTCGCGTGCTTTGGTGGTTCGGAAGTATGCAACCGTGAATAATTTGTGCACACCTGTCTTGATCCTATCTATTTCCCTCAGTGTCTATCTGCCAGTATTATTTAATTTACTGCAGGTATGCATTCCAATTATTGATTCAGAAAACATCGCACGAATGAGGTCTTCTGACTGCCCTATCAACATACTCAAAGGGAAATGTTTGTTTTAAATTTTACCTATTAAAACTGTTTTTAATACAACCATACAATAGTTTTCTTTTAGAACAGAGTTATGGGATAACGCGCCTTCCTTGGTCGAATTAGGGAGTGAGGGAAATGAAGTAACGTTGTCTGAAAGATAAATAGCAAACAGGATGGTGTATGTGAAGCACAGTGATAGCTGAGAATTTGGGCAAGGACTGATAGACCATTGAAGGAAGGGTCATCTGGGGACTGATACTACGGTGAATGGAGTCTGTTGATCAAACAAACTGAACAGCACTTGTATTTTGATGACAGATGTCGCACATACGTGGGTATTTCCATCGCCCCCTTTCGAAACAAACAAGTGACAGGTTTCGCTCTCATTAGATCACTTCAACCATGTATATCGTTGGCACAGCTAGAATGTGAATTCCTGTTCACGTTCCAGTGAGGTGACCGTGTTGATCAGAGCGTGATTTGGCTCACGGTAAGTACAACATAATTACCATATACAAACAGTCAGCCAGATTCGCTTGTGAGTAGGGCTTAGGTTGTCAGATCGCTCCGAGAAGAGACGGAGTAACTCGATGAGCAATGTTTTGATTGTTGTCTAGTCATAGGGTTTCGGCTAGCAAAAGCATGAACGCTTCTACATGGTAAGTTGGCCGTACGCACTGTGAGGTTCACAACACATTGATCAGCCTAGTTACCTCAAGAGAACATACAAGTAGTCCAAATCCTGGTCGTGGTAAACGAGCGTGCTGCTGGCTAGTTCCTCTAAGAAGAAAACATACGTTTAATGTTTTTTTAAAAAAGAGATGGTAGAAAGACTTGTGTAAATACGAAAGCTGCAAGCAATGGTGAATGACTTTCACGTTCGCAGAGCCTTCACTACTTATTAGTAATGCTTTATTTAAGTTGTCATTTTTTGTGTCTCTTCCGTGTCAAACGGTGTTGTCTGAATTGTAAATCCTAGGACGAGAAGATTCAGGTGACTTTGTACACTGCCCCGCGGTAGTTTTTCGGGAGATGGTTCCTTTTAACAAAACCATGTTTCAATTATACGTGATCAAAATGACACTCAGTAACCCGCGGTACAAAGAAAGAAGTTATTTACAGTGTTAAGTTGTCGGTATTGAGGTTTTTCAATCCAGTAACCAAACTCTTCTTTTTATGTTTGGGATACCTAGAGATGTTTATTTGCTTTCGCGATTACGGTAGCTTCCCTAGACTGGCCTAAGATAAGATAGGTGGACTCTTCTGAATGCTAGATCCTGTCAAAACATGCATTGACAACACACAGGATATTATCAGGGAGTTGTTGCAAAATAATTTGTGCCGTGCATTAAATGTCATGCAGGTAGCGCAGCATTTTGTGCACCGTTTCCGGAAGGTTTATACCGTTTTCAAGGCTGTTCAAACCGAGCTTCTCCGCGTTACCACTTATACAGTGGTAAATCAATTTTTGGGCGTATCCTTTTTCCATTCAAATTGAAGGATTTGTCAAGAAAAACTTAAAAACCGAACCGGGAACTTAAGCAAGATTAAGACACTGCATACCTACAAACTTCAACAAGGTTGTGAGTGCGAATAACGAGTGATGCTTACAATCTGTTACTGGTCTACAAATTGTAATATAACGTAGGGGCGTAAAAGGATGTCTGTTTTGAAGAGGTGATAAGTCAAAGGGGACAGCAATCTGGACAATCCGAGCTGTCGCCAAATGATCGCGATGGCTGCCGTTTGTACTGAGGGTCCAGGATTTCGAGTGTAAAAGTGTGTCGATAAGTGCCCTAGTCTCTGTTGCTAGGGAATTTAAAAACCAAATTAAGGTCAGAATTGTTGTTCATGGTCGCATCTGGGAATGGTTCCATGAAAGTCCTAGATTTCTACAGAAGCCCAACTGAACCTGACAGAGATGGCCTGTTTAAAGGAGTTATCCCTCTTGAGAAGACGCTCTAGAAAGGACTATTACATAAGTTTTATTCAATAAAAATGATTTGGTACATCTATAGACGACGGTTCATTGTTTATTTGTTTAAGAATATATCAGTGCATAAAACAACACATAAAATTGTGAGTAAATGAACGAAATTGGTAGCAAACACAGTATTGCACAGCCAGGCTCAAACCAATTTCATTTCAAAGGCGAAATGCTACCGCATTGCTCAAAACACTGCTTGGTGAATTCCTCTTACCCAGGCCATTATGTCAGAGCGGGTCATAGGAAGCGGGACCAGATCTATGGCAATGCCGTCACTCACAGAGATTTCCAGGTGAGGACTGGCCCTTGTAGACACACATCATAACTACTGGCGAGGCTCGTGAATGCTTGCTTCCATCTATTTTCTTTTTCTTATCTTTGCTTGTACCTAGTATTGAAGTCTTCCGTATATGGAAGACCAGTGTATGGTGGTTGTTATGACTTACTCCAACTGTTAGTACTAGCGAAGACGTGCATGTAAAATGCTGATCTATGGGAGCAGGTGCGTGACGAATAACTATTCGTGAGTCCACACAAAGGAAACAGCATTCTAATATGGTTCACCAAATGCAATACAGTTGCTATGTTTGAAATGGATAAAATGTTTAGGAGAGAAGAGTTCATTTGTTAGCCTAAAGACACAACCAAGAACGAGTTCGTTCGGAGTGCCGTTTGAGTCTTATTTGTCTGTGTTCCTATTGCGATCAGCCCCCCTTTAATTGGTGTTTAAGACGCGTGGTTGCCCCGTCTTCTATTCGCTGAGAAGCTGTTGTGTGAACGCTCCGACACGAATGGGGATACTCGGCATTATTGTAAGTGTCAACAGAGCGTTTCAAGGAGACAAGATATAAGGCTGACAGTATTGTTTCAAATGATCTTGTGATGTAAGTTGAAAACAGAGGAGTCGAGGGGTCGTCGATTGGAGTTAACAGGACAGTTACTGTGTCTCTCATCGAGACCATCGGGAAACCCGATTATTACTAACAAGCGAAAGTGGTTGAGTGTTTACATATGCCAGTGTGGTCGTGCCTAATGTGAGGTCAGTGGCGCAGTCGTCAACACGGTTGCTTCATGAACGCGTGTCCCGAGTTCTAGTCCTGGCAGTGGAAAGGATATGTACTACTGACGAGCTCTAATGAGAGCAGAACCTAAGTCTAGTGCTTCCTTTGTTCGGGCGGGGCTGACTGGAAAGTCTGTGGTAATGTGACAGATGCGATCATATGTGAGTGATGTTCAATCTACAAGAAAACCACAATCCCCTACTACACATCAGAGGATAAGTTAAGACACTAAGCAGTATTGAAGAGCTTTCCGACTAGCTTTACCCGATATTGAATGTACACACAGTATAGAGAAAGTCCTGGAAGAGCTCGTTATACAATGATAGACTATGGAACATTGATGTCAAAACAGTTACAGTCTAGGGCTTAGAAGTGGTATTTTTCCTTGGACCATTCGAAGCTTTTTATAACAAGCTAAACTAGAGTGCACACATCTGTGGATGAGAAAATTTGTAGTGCGTTGAACACTGTGCCGGAGAACGATACGGGGTATAAAGAGCAATATGAGACCTGAGATGTATCGTGAAGGAATGGTCTGTCTGAAATGTTTGAAACACAAGGAAGTGAGTGACGAAACTCTTTTATGTGGATGTACGATATCCGCGTTGGTTGGTGACACACTTATCAGGACTGCCAAATCGTCGATAATTTCAGCTGATACACTGAGATGGTGGGGGTTTGAGTGAGCTTATGGGACAACATTTTAAGTGTTAATAGAGTATGGTATATCGGTCTTGATGTAGAGATGTGTATTCCGAATGTACACTCTCCCCTAGGTAGCGTTTGTCGGATAAAACACTTTACGAACCACGCTGCGGTTAAAGATCCGTATGGGTTGTGAACTCGTGGACCCCTGCAGACTGACAGGAACGATAACCGCGTAAGTACATCGCGAGTATTTCTCTTCCAAGCATGCTATAAAACGATTCTGCATATTCTGAACACGTGGAGAAAATGATTGAATGTTTTCAATGGTTGGCAACAAGCTTTTGTAAAGCGGTTCCAAAAGTTGTTGCAGATAAGTCGGTTATTGTGTTTTTGAGTGGGGGTGTTCCAAAAACAACTGGCCTGAAGGTTCTACTTTGCAACTCAATGAACGCTGTGTTTCCAGTTTTCTTAAACTGGACTTTGCACTCATCCTCATAGCATGTTTACTGTAAGGTATGACGCACTTGTAGTTGTTGGTTAGTGAACTCAATTAACGAATTGTTTATAGTATTCACACTTATATACCGATGTCAATGTCAAGGAACCAAGGCCCGTGTACTAATAACTATCTGGAAAGCGAGAGAACATCACAGTTGGTGTAAAACAAACAAATTGAAAACTGACGACGGCAAGATGGTACAATCAGTCGTTGCCTTTTTTTAGTGTTTGTTACAGTTATGTTGACAATCAGCACACATTGTGGTGGTCAGACCGAATGTTTCTACATATGCCATAGTAAATGATTTTGAAACTGCGCACTTTGTTAGTTTAAATATTTAGCTGAATGTGCTCTGTAACCCTTTGCTCATCGTGTTTTGGCTTTCTTTTTATTTGTGTAGAAAACAGTTAGTCTTGAGGTCTTTTTATTTACATCGGTTAGTTTTGTAACGTTATGAGAGAAGACGCGATTTTCAACCACTTGCAATGTGTAAATTTCAGAGCTGGTATCAAGCTCGCGAGAAAGCTAGAAACGGTTAATCACATATTGGGGAAGGTGTAATGAAAAGGTTGGGGGATGTGACTGTTCAACTAGTTCGTTTGGTAAGCAATCCCCGATTCAGTTTGTATGTACACAGTAAATATGATCTTATACATAAGATTAGGTGGTAAGGTGAACGTCGAACGATATATATATATATATATATATATATATGTCTTATACACTCATTGTTGTACATATGATTACATATATTTTATATGTGGTCGTCTGAATGACCAAGCGGTAACCGATCTGTTATACCCTGATCGGATTTGGTGAAAGGGCCTGGCGTTTTATCCAATGCCTTCTTGAGTCACTAAAGTGCCTTAAATGAACAGTAAAAGCTAGACCACTATGTATCGCAAGAATTGTCTGAGATGCAGGAGACCATGTGTTTTGGGGGTGTACGATTCATCACAGTTTCGAAACAGGCATAAACTCTTCTGATGTTTGATATCGCACTTACTGAAAGGTAGATTTTGTATTGCAACCGAAGAAGAACTGCACGGTGGCTTGACGGGTATGAACGAAACATAAACCTCATATATACCGGAGGTTTGCTGTTCGGTTACTTTACGGAGGTGTTCTGTTACTTCGTACCACAAGTGCAAAATATCGTACGGTAATTAGTTGGAAATGGTTCACTGGAAACTGTTAACGAACTAGTCAACGTTAATCAGCAGGAGAACTCCAACCATTTAGTATGAGAACATTAGGCCACGCATTACAAAAATAACCTTCCAGAAATTGCTCTTGCTGGGTAATGGAACCCTATGTCATCCGTCATATCCACCGCATGTTTCATCAACAGGTTGTCGCATTTCCAGCCTTCTAGACTAGCTCCTCAAGGTGAAACATTTCCACAAACACAGTCACCTTGTCAATCACCTTGTTAAATTCCCCCCTCGCCCGAATATTTAACATCGCTTTCAAGCGACATAAATGCGTTTCCATTTGATGTTTAGCTTGCCTAAAAATTATAAAGCTCAGCCGACTTATATTCATTTTAACTTGGCTTCTCATAACTGCTAGAAGTTTCACGATGACTTAGTGCATAAAGACGTAACAACGTAAGACCACTCCCCAAAGTTTGTGACTCTCTATACCGTAGTTTGAGTGGTTATGGAGATACTGGAACTCAATGAAACTTCACTGACCCCATTCCGTTGTAAGGGTTCTGTTAACGTCTGAAATCACGGTGGGAGTTTTGTCGACTTGATGCTTGTATTCACCAACGTGCCACTAAGAGAAATGACTGAATATCTGTCTGATAATGCCGTGCACAATGAAAGTTTCATTTTCACTTCCATAGAACAAGTAACCGAGTTACCAGTGTTATATTCCTATTCAGGTGCAATCAACATTAAGCTACACAGGCAATACCAGTGGCGGAGAAAATACATGACTCAGGAAAGTTACCTACTACATTCTGGCATTTACCAGCGGTTGGTCAAACTTAAGTGCCTGGATAAGTACACGCCCAATCAGAACACAGCTTGGGTCTTAGCATGAGTGTGGGGAAAACTGGTGACCCTGATGCGTACACAACCGTCCTCTTTCAGTTTTGAAGTTCGATGTCAATTCAATGGAGATTTCCACCGGTCTAAAAACGAAATACTCGTGTTCTCGTCCATTTGTCCTTTACAGACAGCCGTTGTTATGACAGAACTAGAAGCCAAAGAGCTTTGCTACATCATTACAAAGCACAGACACCACGACATCTGTGTAAATGACTTTTGAATGATCAAACATAGTAAAAGCTCACGGACGACATTAACTGATTTCAGTTATGCGTATCCTAACACTATGCCCAGGTGGTGGAAAGGAACAACGTATTGTTTTTTCTTCCTGGATGTTATTTTGCTCTTCCAGGTAGATGGACGGATTTGGATGGCAAATCGATAGGAAAATGTATACAGACCACTCAGTGTAAATACCATTACAATTTTATTCATCTGAAAGAACTTGAACTGTGACTTGGCAACCAGAAAACACGTCGGATACCTTACACGATAAATTACAATTTATTAGTGAAACATTATAGTAAAAAAAGAATAGTTAGGGCGTACTGATTCAAAAACAAAGCCCTTCAACTTCCATTTTCCAGGATTAGGGGAGACGGCTATTATCTGTGACCTTGTGACTGTTATTAGCGGAACTCGAGCCGTCATCTGACCAGTCGTATTCGAGACATGCCACAATTAGTTTTAGCCCACACGTACAGAACCGGCCCCACTATCGTGCGATCAGAGCTCAATGTTCTATCCATCCTCGCCTACAGAGTGGACCTCATGCCCGTGAATCGACCTTCATGGTAGTGCGCATTCACGCTCATGTAACTCATCTCAGCGCTTGTGAATCAGCTCGGTGTGGTTGGTCTAGCAACAGCAACATCAACCATAATCCGTACCCATTCCTGCCTGTGGAGTTAGTCCTAGTATCTCTTTTGTCATTCCATCGGGCACTAACGCTATCTCTCACATCAACACACAGATGATCATGTTTGCTACATTTTTGATACACTGAGTTATTGACTATTCTAGGATTATCGTATCACCTGTCTGGTGTTCGCATCACTTCTTACTAATAGTTTGTATACTTCTTCTTCGTTCTGTGTCTAAACTATGTTACTTATGCCGACCAAGCTGATTACGTTGGAAGAAAAGCTGGAGGACCGTCGGTGAAAATTCGTGAATGCCAGACGAGATAGCTTTGCAGTGGTTTGGAAAGGCCTGTTTCGAGCACAATTATTTTCCACGTTTTGAGTACGGATCATCAAACAATATCAAATGGGGCGTTCCGATTAGTTTGCGAGATGCGTTAAACTCATACATCAGTCATGGAGTACTGCTATGAAGGATGGAAGCAACTGTCAACACTTTTATCTATGGATAAACACAAACAGACATTTTTTCACAAACCTTCCAGTTCCTTCGATTAGGTACCACAAAATCACCTAGGACCTGAACAAGTGTATTCTGCTTGGCTTCGACAGACACAAATCTCATGGAGGATATGTTCTACTGTACGACGCAATAAGTGGTAAATCACAGCGCACGGAAAAAATAGACATAAAGTATACCAAGCCATTGAGAGTAGAGATGGAATATTTATTGAATAGGCTGTGTCACTGACTTCATGTTACTTTAGAAATGACACCAATATGGGGTTAGCTGGATAAGCTGAGAACCTGTGGTTGTCAAACGATTCAACCGGACATGTGTAGTTCGATTCGCGGCGCTTGAGAACAAAATGCAAACAAGCGATTGGACAGCGTACATCATACGAATTATTTGGTTTCACATGAATTCACTATGCAACCATAATTCTTTGGATTATTTGGTACATCCGACTTCAGTGAAATCTCTAGATCGATAAATGGATTGAGAATAACACAACGTTACGAGCAAGTTGTAATACTCTACGTTTCAACCACCTCGAGTGGCCTTCATCAGGAGTGCCCAAATTGTTTGACTACATTCGTAGTAAATTTGGTGCGGATATCCTACAACTGATTAAGAATCTCTAGATCGTTAAGATGTGTTGTACTCCAGAACATTCAACACTCCGCCCTCTCTAGTATATCCTATGTAAGAGGTAGGAATTATGGGAGATACTTATTTATTCTCATGAATCGATGGAAAGCCTTTAACGAGTCTTATCACTGGCAGATTTAGGTATGAAATGAACTGAAACTAGACACCAAAAACAGATGTTTTAAGACCCAAGACACTGAGAAGAGAGACCAACACAATCTGGCCATGAAAAGAGATGTGTACATCAAGCCAATGACGTAGTATTTAAGTGACACGGTGATAATGATTGAAATTAACAGAAGCAGTGTTTACGTCTGAGTAATCGAGCAGTTTGGTTGATACAGCCCTAGAGCGGACGTCATCCGAACTGACTAAGTTATTCTCTTTCAGGATTTGTCCCGTCAGTTAAGCGAGTTTCTTTACTGTGTAATCCACAATAATCGATTACTGAGTTACCTCGAACAATTTGTTAGTTTCTCGTGACAAAAGCGTACGACGGTTGTGTTGAAGGAATTTTTTTAGGTCTATCGAAAGTTAACGGCTTTTTATTTCGCCCTCTTTGTTGTACAGGATCTTAGGCTGGACAGCCTCGATTTCTACAATAATCTTTAATCCTTACTCTGGTACAGACTACCACAACCGTGGTGTGTATTCGGTAATATCACTCGTTGAATCTCCTTTGTTTACTTCAACTTTGAGTGAGAATGACTGAGGATGACACAGGCAGACCCTGTTTCAATGATTGTCTGTGACCCAACGTGACGGTGTGGCTTCCAACAAATTCACTCCATGACCTGAATACGGTATGACTATGAATACTGGGCTGTCAGAAGCTTCAAGCAGAATAGAAGTCAGAACGATGTGGAAGAGTTTTTCTGGTCATGGAGTATGTGTAATATTGACAAGATTGAGTGCTAGCGCTTAGGAGGTGCTCACTTTAAAAATATGTAAGGGATTATGTCTATGCTTCAACTAAACTAATCGGGATTGATCTTGGCTATTCAGCTGATTAGGATGTCTTCTGTTAGATGATGCTTTGGGGGCACAGCACTGTATAAAGTGAGCATCGCCCTTGCAACAAGAGATTTCGCAACCGTTATCGAAAAAGGCATCTAGATAAACATCATCTTTATCAACAAATTCCCTACTTTCAGGTTCAACATTTGCCTGTCAAATATCGCTTACCTGTGATTCGGTGTCAGTTTATGATCACTCAGTATGTTTTCTGATGTTTCCTAAGAGCAACACCGATTCTTACACCAACGGATTGGATGTGCATTATTGTCACGACTTATAAGGCAAGGGCCAACGGGCGTCATTCTCTAACAAGATACTGTCTCCATACATGTGTCCTAAATTAGAAGCGTATAAATGCTGTTTCGCGGATGTATATTTTGAACTGGCCAATCCGTATTGTTGATCTAAATCCAAATGTCAACCTCTTGAACGTATTTGCCAAATAAGTACATAGCAATTCTATTTCTGATTTGAAGACTACCTTTGGTAGAGACTGGCCTGAACTCTATCCAGTTAAGTATGACTCCATCGTCATAATTTTGTCGAAATCATACATAAAGGTACTCATGTGGATTAGAAAAGTTTCCTCTACCAGCTGTTCTTAAAGAAAAACCTTCCAAAATGGACATGCTTTTATGGAGAATGATTCCCTGTTCTTATCCAATAGCTTTTTGAAAATACAAACATTTGTGTTCTGATTTCAGTATTCTGGTATGCCATTTGACTCCACTAAGTCCAACGGGAACAAAAAAAATATAGCCAAAAATTGTGAGAACTTTTATTCACCCTGTGACATCATCCGTCATTAATCCACTTTCAATTTTTGTTACTGCATTCCGCTGAAACGAATTGTTATGTCGTTGCGTCCACTTTTATAATGTCCTCCTCGTTACTGAATTTAATTAAATGCCACATTTTATTTATCGACTGAGACACAGACGAACAACCTGAAAGAAATTTTCAAAGATAAAAAATGAAAAATAGAGTTGAGAACGTGCTTGCTTTTGGCAAATGAGAGACATCGTTAGTGCTTCCTGAGAATCGATTGGAACGTTGTTTTTATGAGAAATCAATTTTGCTAACAGCCGTTTCCGGTAATTCTCATCAGCCTTTCACAATTACACGGGGGAAGTACAACTTATATATGAAAATTATAACGAATTAAATGGGTCATTAAGAACCACAGAAATTGTACGGATCATGTTGTTTCATTCTACGAATATCGGGGTCTTTCTGTATCGGATGAGCTCGGTTTTGCGTCACTCTCGGCTGACGTCACATTGAATGAAACAGAGGCTAGTGTTATACCAAGAGCGAACGGAATATACACATGTGTGCACACACTAGACTGAAGAGTTCATGAAAATTTACAGACTAAATAAAAACACGACTAAGGAATGTAAGTGATCGATTTTCGAGACTGTCCTCAAAATTAAGTCAGACTGAAATGGTCAGCCTAGTGTGTATGCACCAAATAAAACCCTATACTCGGTTGTACACTGCGATACCAATGCAATTCATATTCAGCCGAATCAAAGCGGGTCTGGATTTGGTCACTTTCTAACTCTGTGCAATGATGATGTCGAAAAGATGTAAATAATTTTGCAAAGCGATTGATATTTGACGTGCAAGAAAGAAGTGAAGTTGAATAAACTGTGTATTTAATGTTGCCAAAAAGACTGCACGCTCACAGATTTCACATTCATGACAGCAAAACAGATTTAAACTTCCTCATGGAGGTGGTCAACATAGATGTATCTGTTAACATCTGTTTGTTTCCGACAATACTTTGGGCGATATTAGTGACACTTCGGCGTCCTTAAACTCATTGTGACGACACTTAGACGATACTAAAATTCACACCGGGTGTCTCATAAATGTACCCCTTCTGGTAGGGAGTCACAGAAGACAAGAATGGATTGGGCACTGAAGCAGAGAATAAAGCAAGTTTATTGTTGTAATCCCCTTGACGCTCAAACCGCAATCCACTTCACGTCATCATGATACAGTAGGCAGGACAGGTGGCCACTTATGTGCATTGGATAGCTTATGTCATCCACCTCAATTAGGATGCCTGGAACTGCCACGCTTCCCGAAAAGCGTTATCCACGAAGATGGTTCTGTTGTCAGTAGTTGATAGAAATCCCATCTAACTTTACTGTTCCCTCTCACAGGTCACACGACAGCCATTTGTCAAACTTCATTGCGCCCGATATAATTGTCACTGTACATAATTAAAAATGCACTGAACTACTGACCACGGTGAATGTGGATTATGTAAGCATCGTAGAGTGTCACTGCTTGTTTAACGAGTCATTCTATCTAATCATGGTGAACTGCCCATGTCAACCAGACCCAGTTTTGAGGACAATCGATCGTTTGCCTTTTTTTTACTTCTTCCCTTCTGAGATATGTGGGGATTTGTTTGACCTTGTATGTTTACACATATGTAGTTATGCGCACTTCACACGAAACCAGTTTTAATTGGCTGACATCAGAATAGGGCGTAATTGGAGAGTTTTATATGAATGTGGGACAATAAAGTGAATTAGACAAATATCTGTTAGAATAATCCAATGCACAACCTTCGGAGGATGAGCATTAGGGAGAGCTTCGAGGACGAGCTTTTCACACGCAGTCAAGTGTTTTAACATGTGGTCGTGTAAAACTGAGCGTTAAATCCGGTACATTTTAGACAGCAATCTCACAAACCTTCAAAAATACCTGGTGCACAACTGAAAAAATAGGGAAAGATGCCTGCGTACACAAAACTGGTAATCCACTTCAGAAGAGATAATAATAGTCTTATTCGCACTAGATAAATAAAACATCAGAAGTATAATTTAAGTAAACGCAAAAGCGTACGAGCAAGACACTTGAAGTTGGGGAAAGGTGTGATGCAAATCTATTCTGGTTAATAGCAAAAAACAGCCTGATTTCAGTTATGCGGACTACAGAAGGCGTTATGATAAAACAAGTGAGATGCAGGACCATAAATTATGAAAGTAACCTATATACTGATAGTTCTATGGTTTGAGTAGACTTTCAATTGAGTGTCAGTCAATGGTGCATCGAGACGAATATCACAGAGTAATAGGAAAACTTTGACAAAAGTGACTCGAACATGGCATTTCCATTGGTTAATTTTCAAGTTGAATACATCTCATATTTGATCAAGGTCTTTGCATTCCGGTGGACTTTCGAAAAGAGGCAATAAATTTGAGATCCGCTGTTGTTAGAGCTCGTAATTGGTACATCTCCTTGCCACGACGGGAAAAGAACTTTGACCACGCTTTTATGAGTCATTCGTGTTGACCACTGTGTCATTAACTTCACGTTAGGTACGAAAAAATAATCATATCTGAACGCGTGTGAGCAGTGGTCAATACAGTTTCCTCGTAAAAGTATGACCGGAGTTTTTATCTTTGCCCCGACCAAGGAACGTACTACTGACGAGCTCAAATAAGAGCGAAACCCAGGCCGAGTGCTTTTTTTAAAGGGGCTGGCTTAAAAGTCTATCCGACTGCGAAAATTGCCATAAACTATGGGTGCTATTACACTTCAAATGCTCAGGGTTCTATAGTTACTTTTATCCAACTTTGGGTACGTTCTTATGAAACAAGCATGTTGACACTATATATTAATACACTGGTAAATGGCTCGTTTTTTTATAGGTGTTCAACAAGTAGCGCGTTGATATAACTATGGTTCCGTTTTGAACAAACTACCGCTTCACTAATCTTTTGTTTTATCAGCTCGCCTTTTTAAACTTTGCCTGCACCCGAAAAACTTTCCCCAGTTCATTTTGAATTTCCCATAAATTTCCGACTGACTTACACGCGACACTGTATGAAAAGGCGATGGTCAATACGAAAGAAAAAAATGTGTACCATAGTGTTGTATCCTCACAACATCGTATTCATGAAGCTCGTGTCTCACAGCGAGTAGACTGCAGTTGCCATATCGTGAACGGAGAAGACCGGTACGGTTATGCAGTAGTATTGAATTGTAGCGTGGAGGACAAATGTACAGCAGAAAGTGTGAGCAACACCAAGCGTGTGCATTGAAACGGCATACTGTGCAATGTCCACACGCAAGCGTAAGCAGACCAACGATCACATGTCTTCTTGGGAAGGTCACGTGACCCAGTCCAATCAGACAGAGTACGAGGTTATGGACGCATTGGCATGCCATGAACAGTGAATCATGTAAACGGGCCGTCTCGCAGACACGCACATGCTGTCTGCATGCGCGTGTATTGTGCAGGACACAAAACACAGCTACCTACCATCCTATAACCTTGACGACATAGTACTAGAGATCATCGGAGGAAACATTATAATCAGGTTGAATAAATTGGTTTACTTGCGCTTACTTTAAAATGTAGTCCCAGATACAGCGTGACATGCTGTGCCCATACGCACTTCATCGGATGTAGCCCGTCATGTTGGTGATTTTACAATAATTAGAACGTTGAAGACAGGCGGTTTCTCCAGAGCTACACACTGGTAAACCGTGACCATGATACGGTTCTTCTGAAGAATTAGCCAGAATCAGAAAATCCCACTCTTCTGGCTATCGAACATCGTCTTCTGACTACCACTTTGTGATAACCAGAAGGCATTTGATGTTAACGGAAAGTAGCGACCGAACTGGGGTCAGTTTTGCCCGCCTGCCTTTTAACTCGTCCGTGTCATTCAATCTGTTTGCACGAGCATGGTGACGACTGGGATGGGTTTTCAACCGTCGAATTTGCTCACTGGAATCGCTTTGAAGAAATTTAATATGAAGCTTTTTAATCCTTTAAAAGCTTAGATAAGCTCATACCGGACGATTTTCAATTTCTGCTTCATTGGCTGTGTACCAGACAGGTACCAAATATTTAGGTGCAATAGAACTCCTCGATTAACGCCATACAACCAATCGGAAAGACGAATTTTGAGTTGGGATCATATCTATTAATTAGCTGTTGGTGCAATGAGTTAGCTTTATCTTTGTGCGACATTTGAAAACAAAGGGATTAAAAATGGCGGACACTATCGTTTACGGATTTATTTATGTTCGGAGTTTATGAGCAGATAAGTTCGAAAGGGGCCCCTTAGATGACCTGATTTGCAATTCTGAAATCTTATTTTTCGATTACAGCTGAGGTTTGGGATTCATAATCCCAAACCCTAGTTCATAGCAAAGTTGACAAACCTGTTACTGATTTCGAAACCTCATTTCAAAAGTCATTCACTAGCACAGTCACAAATGGGTGGAAAGATATTTCTAAGCCAGAACATCTGCACTCCTGACGTAAAATGTGAATACCCTCACTGGAGAAGGGTGGACAGATGTCACTGACGTAACTCGTTTCCATCAAAAACCATTTCGAACAGCATGTCTTAGCCTAAATGATGCACTTCCATACCCTGATCGTGGAATATCATCTCATCCGCCCCCGTACTTTTGAGTGAGACAGTTTACTGTGGGTTTACTAAACAAGTACTCATACGATACAAATGGTGCACCAAGGTCAATCACGCGTAGTCGTGGCTATGATGGGCTGAATGAGTGAATCGCTTCGGTAAACGACAGTTGTGTGGCAAATTCTGTGCACGTATCGAGCCAAGAAACGAGGTTGATGAACTTAGCAAACTTTTGCACACAAAAGTTTACGAATAGATATTATTTTATCACGACAATGAAGATATTGAACATAAATGAGAAAGGCGACTTCACATTCCATACAATAAACTGTACTGAGTAGAATAATCTACGTTAACAGAGACTAAAATGACCTTGTTGCAAACACAAAGTGATGACTTCGGAAGCTCAGTATACAATGGTTCCGGATAAATAGCACACTGTATTCTAGCCACCTGTTATGTTGTTGATTATGTGGTGATTCATGTTCACTAGTTTCCTCTTTCATCTCAGTGTTCAGTAAAGCACGATCACTGATGAGTAGTAGGGGAGTTTGGCTTTCGTATAGGTTGAACATCACTCACAGTTGAACACATCTGTCGCATTCCCATACTCTCCGGTCGGCTGTTTTCAAAAAGAAGCACTACACTCCAGTTTCACTGACATTGGAGCTCGTCAGTAGTGCATGTCCTTACCTCATCACTAATCAAAATATCACTTAACAAACTAGTGATTTCTGTGATTTCAACTTAGAGGGAAGTCCTAGTCGAGGGGTCATCGATTGAAGTCAACAGGACAGTGAATGTGCCTCTTACCGAGGCGATTGGGCAACCTGATCATTACTCACAAGCGAAAAGGGTTTAGCTCTCATATATGATGATTTGTTCGTGCCTAACGTGAGATCAGTGGCACAGTGATCAACACGGTGGTCTTATGAACAGCGTGGCCGAGGTTCTAATCTCGGCCGTGGCAAGGGTATGCACCACTGCCGAGCTCTAATTAGAGCGAAACTCGAGTCTAGCGGTTCTTTTCGAAATGGGTTGACTGAAAGACCTATGGGAATGCGAAAGCTGCGACCAATTGTGGGTGGTGCTCAATCTATATAAAGCAAGATCATTATTGACAAGTTTAAATGCGCTGGTATACACAGGCGATAATTTTGGTCAACCACTCAGCGAAGTTTCATTTTAAATGCCACGTATACATTTGTCCAATTCCATCTGATTAGTTGCTATTGTTTGTTTCCGACCTTCGCTGGTCATCTCCCGCCTTTCGAGCCAGTTTACCTCAATGATGACTCGTTCCATCGGTGTTGTCTGTAATGCACTGGCTTTGAGTCTTAACAATCTCTCACGGCATCTTTGGGGTAGTCTAGTAAATGCAGGTTTAAATATGCATCCGGTTTGTTTCCACTTACAGTGTTTTTCGTATGTTTCAAAAATGCGGCAATCCCGTGCTATAATTTGACAGTGCTGTAAACTTACCGTCAGCATGCCAGTTGGGGAAACCATTCAGCATGATACTCGCCTACAGGTGACCGTTGCTATACTGATCTACTCCGTCTATTCTAATCAATGTAACACATATGTGGCTCTGAGATGGTCTGTTTCACGTGGTATACCGTTTTTCAACTTTTCAACGAACTGTTGTGCCCAGTAAGGCAAAGGCGATCTTATTATTGCAAGATGGATGTAATCGTGTACCCCTTTGTGGATGGAGTTTTGATTAAAATAGCTGTTCACAGAGGAAGCGCTAACCACCTGCCATGTTGAAAATAAGATTTATTCAAGAGATCAACTTCATATTCACAGATCAATCGTGGCAACCAATCGATGACCTAAAAGGCGGCTCGATCAGTTTACATTTTTCCGTGAGACTTTGAGACAGCTTTTGAACCGAGTGACGCGAAATACAGGACTATGCGAGTTTCAATCCTCCCACTGAGTAGTGACAAACACTGATCGATGATTGTTACCTCGAGTTTACTGGGGCTGTTTTAGCCTATACTGTTTTGCTTGCCTCGTGCATTTTAGTCACATCATGCAGTTCCGGTCTCTACACCCACTGTTCGCCGAACAGTATTGTTATTACTGATAGGTAGTTTGGCAGATGTGGTAATTTAGAAGAGATCCATTTGCGAAAAATACGGACTTCCGCTGGATTCGAACCAGCCACAGAAACAGCATGTTCAAACTCGACAGGCGCTCTACCAGCTGAGCTACGAAGCCACGCCAGAAGCTCAGAAATTTCAGATTTAGACCTAGTTGCCCACCCAACCAACTGTGTCATATGGAATCCACCGAATGATCCAATCGACTGACTGCCCAAGCAGGTGCGCAGGTGCGCCGGATTGTCAGTGACATGTGGTACACGAAACCACGACTGTCCAAAAGATAGAGTGTGCCATATCGATTAATATGAGTTTAAACTGAGCGCAGGCGGAGAATTCAATGAGCCACATTTATTGCAGCGCCAGTCTGTTGCTCGGTTACGTAAGTTATGGTCACGACTGATATAAATTCGCTTTTTATCCCCTCGCATTTCGAGGCACCTTTTGTCTTAGATTTCATTGACAAAGGTGTCTCAGTACGCACATTACACTCATTGTAAGCAGAATAAATCAAGTTTCAGAGATAATTTATTAATAATCAATAGGTGATTTTCACGTCGTTTGCATGCAGTGCATAACAGAGGGAGGGGGGAAGAAATTAGCAGTACACTTGAAGGGGGCGATCAAAGCTTTGATGAGTAAGTTGGTGATTTAAAAATAGCACACAGTGTACTCATTCGGTGAATTCACGAGGATGGTAATACTGGCCTTCAGAAACACAGTTTAGGAATGTCAGTCGTGTTCGTTTCAAGACATTCTGTCGTTGACCTCCTGCAAATTTGACAGCTGAATTTAACGAAAACGGAGCAAATTCATACATGTTCTTCTGGATGTATCAGTTCATATTTTCCCATGAAGTACACTTATGCTGGTGGTCATCACACATACCCGAATCTGATTTGGCTGGTCGTGTCTGGCAAAGCCACAAAACCATCTAAGAACACAATATGTGAAGTTTGTTTTCGATCGAATGTGTATCGGCGTATGTAATCCTAACTGAACGACTTCTTAAGCAGCATACTTACCGTGACAGATTTATACGGCTAAATCGACCGCAATTGTTTTTGGTAACAAACGAACAATCGTAATGAGAATGCAATGAACTTAATGTCGTTCGTCTGGCTTTTCTTTGGAAAATGAATTGCTCGCAGAACCATAAAACTGATTGTGACAAAACTATTCGACCACGGAAAATCAGTGTGACATGCTTTTGTTATTTCGATCCAGCTTTAAGATGCATCCATTAGACATATTTGTGAAAAGATACTGTAATAAGTCAGTACGGATACTCCATCACGCTGGCTTCAAAACAACCGCCAGTTAAGGTCAGGACTGGAGGTCATCCAGTTCGTATCCTTAATCCTTCGATGACCTCGTTATATGTGACATATGAACTGTGGCGTTGTCTTTTTCGTGAAAAATTACACTATCTTGTCCGGATGAAGAAAGGAAACGCAAAAAAACGGGTTTAACCATCTTAACCTAGGACTTAACGTCTTGATTACTTTCTGACATAGCCAGTTCGTCCACTCCAAAAACGGATTATTTTGCTCAAAATTATCTAGTATATATCACTGATGTGTCACTTGAAACACAGTTCATCCAACTGGAAACCATGCCGTTTACACAGCAGACTTGTACAGCTTGAATATTTTCTTATAACTGAAGCAGACGGAATTCCAGTGACGAGTCCATGAACTTTAGACCACAATAAACGATCCTGTATCTACCGCGGATTCACGGAAATGGTTCTATCCCATTTCATGCACTCCATTTATGGAGTTTTTGTTGATGTCCAGTGAATGACAGTTGGTCTGAATGCCCGTTTGTGCCCCAAAGCACTTTTGTCAATTTAAAATATTGACGGTAGAAACAACATTTAGTTTGTTTATTTGTTTGTTGTTCTCTTCGTGCAGTCTGCACTGCAACTATCTCAATCAAGCACCTGCAGACTTCTGGCACTCATATGTATCCAGTTGCGTCTATTGGAACGGCGAATTTTCCAGTTTCGTCAGTTGACCTCTTTGTAGCATGACTTATGTGGAACAACTGTAATCTAAGATGTCACTCATATGGGCTCAGTTAAATAAAAAATAATTCACCGGTGAAATGGATTGGTAACTCCAGTGTTCACTGGTGGATCATTTATACCCAGTTCCCAAATCACCTGATATATACCCAATTTAATGATTCTGAGCCAACACTTCAAACTAAAGATGTGATAGCAACCCGAGATTATCCCATAATTTTGTCACTCCTATCATTTGTGTTTAGTGTACATTTCATTTTTCATAAAGACCAATCTAAAATGTCGGCACACCGTTTTCTGATGAGATAGTTTTGTTTATTTTGACATCAGATTGCTGTCGACTGGATAGTAAAGAAGTTGTTGTGAAACGTTAGAATGGTGGTACACTTTTATTTTGAGGTGTACAGAATGACGGCAACGATGTATTCAACATTTCCCATCAAACACTGGAGGCCGTAAACTATCTTATGTGAACATTACATTCTGATGAACATGCACAGCTTTGCTTCATAAGAGAGACAGGTTATTTAATTGGCAGATAAGTAAGTAAAACTTTACATCCAATCACAGTATTTGATTTGTTCACCTAGTTTGATGGAGTCAGTTGTTAGTCGAGAATGTTATTTCCTGAATGCTGGGAAAAACAAGGACACACTGTCAGGCGAGTTTCAGGCGCGCTTTGGAACATATTGTTGCCTAGCTGATGTTCACATATAAACTCAAATACATCCAAATATTGCTGCTATTTGCTTAAATGAATTTTGCCCTGTAAACCACAAGTAACAAAATACAAGATTCACCACCCAGTCTATTCTTCCGTCTCATCAGGTATGTTAGACTGTTGTATGCGCGACAAGGCCGTCTGTGTGACCCAAACTCGTGCTGAGATTCAAGCTGCGTTCTGACTGGCCGCGCCTTCAACGGCCAACAGCTCATTCGTTCACGCACATAAGAATGACGCTACCGCTTGTAAATAGGACAATATGGTTTGTACTTCTGAGTCACGTGTTCTCCCTTTCGTTGTTATGGTCTGTAAGACCTACTGTTGATTATACCCACATGGGAATACAACAGTTACTGTGTCAGTATTTATGTAGCAAAAACAAGTGGGATTGGCGCGAAGAGAATGCAAGACCCCGAGGTTGACAATAATACAATCGACTAGTTGATGCGAAAGCTTTGGGTTGCCAATCATCTCTTTCTACCTTCATAGGGATGGTTGTCATCTGCGGTTATTAACAGTCTCAGCAGTCTGAAAAGTCGTTGATCGTTGGCCATTTAAATGGCTTCAAAAATAGTGGTATTAGTGGCCGTGTGTGCAACTTGTTTGAAGTCTTGAGTTGTGAGAACCGCCTGTAATCAGTCAAGTGAATCAGCAACTTGGTCATGGTTTTAGAACTGCAACCAGTGAAAACCTAGACCACTTCGAGTAGAAGGAATCATTAATCAGGTTTGTTTCTGTCGCACCTTACTTTTCCTGATAGACACAACCATTGTTTGTTCTGGTATGTTGTTTTCTTGACACCGTTTAATCCGTCAGAGATTCACTGAACAATACCGTAGCCTTAAAAGCATGTTCCTTTTTTCCAGCAGTATAACAAAAAATCACCTATCTGATTCGCAGTACACTTTCAGATTTATTTTGTCTATTTTAACCACATTATGTACTTTTCCGCTCAGTCGATATTTATGTGCGTTACGTTCCTGGTGCTCCAACAACACATTATCTGCAAACATCGAAGTTCTTTGTACATGAACTACAGCTATTTTCCTCATACCGCAACTTGACTATATGGAGTAAACCCATCACTCAACTTACTGAATACGACCGTCACACTTGTAGTATGGTACTCTTTATGCTCGGACTGATTGCTTATGTGGTGCACCAATTTCCAATATCGTTTGATGCCGAAAGTAAACATGTTTACAGTTGCAATTTGTCACGGTTTTTCTGATATCGCTTACAACAGCATTACTTTATTTGTTGTGTTGCATTGCGTTTCTACAGCTACCCCTATTCGCTTCCGCAAGAACAACATAAATTTCTTCTATAATTTTCCACGGACAAGAATTTGGAATTATGATTGGTTTACCCTTCTGATATCAACGCATCACCAGTGGTGAATTAAGTTGGATCGTTGATATAAAAACGGCAAGTGCACTTGAATATTTTATTTTTCTTTCCTAACCACTTCTGTTGAGCTGTCTCGGAAAACTTTTACATCACTCCACCGTCGTCTGTGCGAGCTCATCAAGACAGTCTTCTGGCAACATATGGTAGTCCTATGAGGAGATCGTTTCGTTTGTGAAATCCTTCTCTCTTTAACAAGATACATATATTCTTAATAGCACATCAACAATGTACTTCGCAGCTCTTATGTGATATATCAATTAGATATCGTGCTTCTGGAGTCTGATGTTCATCAAACTTTGAGTGTACTGTGATAACTGACGAGTGCTCGTAAATTACCTCAATATCTTGGAATGTCAAATGTTGAGGAGTTTTTGATCTTTGATTTTGCCATCATTCATGCAACCACAAAATCTGCACTAGTTGACCAAGTTTTTTAACACAATGATTGACAATTTCGAGCTGTTCTGATTTGTTTTTTGAACTCTGAAGTCGAGTGACGATTTAATCCACATAACCTGAAAGAAGTTGGTCAAAGTCTCCGACAACCGGTTATGGGTTCTGCTCATCTTCGTCCACATTAAAAATGAAGTTTCAAACAATCTGTCTTCTAACGCCTCCGATGGAATATCGAACTTCGCCAAATGAAATTGGTTCTGCGACTCTATAGGGTATTGTAGATATTTTTATATTTCGTTTTATTTTTATGTACGGTCTATACCATTTGTCTTTGTACAAAATGAGCACCACTTGTTTGAATTGATTCGACTTAGCAGTATACATTTGCCGCGCGCTTCTCTCTTGGCGCTTCTTTCCACTTAGAACGGGATTTCCTATGGTGAGCTATTCAGCGACTGTACTTTGAACTGAATATTTGCGTTAATACTTTTGTATAAGGCTAGTGCCCTACAACTCTTGTACATCCGCCGGGGCAGTAAACCTACTGTATTTCTACTTCAACAGGAACCAACCAGCCTGGAGTTGGTTTGCGTGTATCATACAGAATTGCTCGAGTCAATCCTTCCAATCTGAAGTGACAATTATCACCGATCATACTACGTCCATCTCTTCTTTCTTCTTGTCTTCTGACATCACGTTATAAACCTCAACCTTTCAGAGGAATCGTCTGTATTCAGTCCAGTATGAACCAACAGTCTGGCCATAGTTTAAAACATCACTCAGTACTAAGTTCGAGTGGTTCAAGACTGAGGGATTGATAATCAATATTTGCGGTGGTCAGCTTAGTTCTAGAGGTCTCGTAAAATCGAAGATGCTGGTTGTTTATGTTGCAGCAGTTGCATAACCCTAAATGCCTGAATACGTTCCATCTCACTGTTCACCAAAAGTGGATCATGCTAGTTCGTGGCGGTTAAACTCCACCAGCAGAAGATCGTGTATGTCAGCCAGTTCTCGATACACTATCACCGACAATGTAGTAAACTACAGGAAAGTCCGTCAAGCAATAAACCGTGTAATCTGTTGCTTTCGTCTCATTCTTTCCCAATCATTGTATTGTAGAAATGCATTCCGTAGAACACTTGAGTGTTGTGCATTTAGATCGTTAGTTAGGATGCACTTTTACGGTTAGAAATAATAAAGGTATAAAAAGTTTATATATTCAACTCCACTGTCAGCTAATAGCAGTCATAACAATCAGTTATATCACTAAAAAAGTGGATGGTTTCAACCTGACTTAAAAGTCCTGTTCAAATAGGGTATAGGATCGAAACTATCTACATTTTGCAGTCAAATTCTGGTTTGATTAATCGTTACTGTAAAAGTCACAAGGGACATCCCCAATATTCAGCATCATGCGTGCGTGCTGTCATGGGCACGTCGGTTGTACCTATACATTGCAAACTTTGTGGCCATGGAGGCTCGGTATGAACGGCCTTAAAAACTAGCTCTCTCATACTCACGTTCTCTCTGACCGATAGACATACCCACTTCAGGTGGTCGAGCGGCTAGCTAGGAATAAACGACTATCGTGTGAAGGTGCGACTGACTGATATGCCCAAAAATCACAAATTGAGATTGCGAAGCTATTTTTAAATTGAGAATGAATCATTCCATGGAGTAGTATCAGCATATTAGTTTGAAACGTTTACTACGGGCAAAGTCGTATAATGCTTGGTGGGCAAACAGTAGGATGACAAATTCGAATTCCCTTTAATGTACAATGAAACCGATCCAGATATGAACGATGCCGAGTACAGCAGTATGTTGAGATCGTTTGTCACCTTGAAACAGTCGAACAGTCTTAACGGCAGCCACAAGCGATTATGGATTAATTTTCATGTCAGAACGTTGTGTTGTCGGTTGTAGGCTTTAGTGTACGCACGCTAGTCACACAGGTTGTTTGGTGGAGAAAGTGTTGTCCAATTTTTGGCAAATATACGCAATGCTGTTGAACTCTGAGTAACAAATGAAACTTTAATCTAATGCCTCTTTCTCCCAACGTGGTCTAGTTGGGAAGTTTATTTGGAAGTGAATGGTGTTCAACACGTAACGATCAATATCCTGGAGTACGGATCAGTATTGCGACCATAACTCATGCCCAGTGTGCCTTAGCTTTAAGCTTACGTGATTCGAAAATCATAGTGAAAAGTCGAGATTTACCGTATAACACGCAAACTTCAATGTACACAATTAATGCGTTAAGGAAACGAATATGAGAGAATCTCCAACATAACAGGAAGTCAGTTACCAAAGAAGACGAATGCCCACGGAAACTTCTGATGACTCTGAGAATCCAAACAAGCTTAGGAATGTTTGACTGCCAGTCTCACTAGTAACGACTGAAACATTGTTATCTTGGAGAATGTAACCTACAACAGGGATGATGACGTAGATTTAGTTTGCAGCGGCGAGTTAGGCTACGTTAACTATACCAGTACACTACGTTTGATGCCAGCAGTTTGTAGTATAGTTAAATCCAAAAGGCAACATGAATGGGTATGATAGTCCGAGGATGGTGATTCTCACTTCTCAGGATTTTTGGGAACGTCGAAGATGAGCTCACTACTTAAACTTTTTTAACTATGGACGGCTTGAAATTTTGATTTTGTAGTTGAATAATTTATCGTTACTCCGCCTGACAAAACAGTGGTTCCTCTTGTGGGTAGCTTGCATGGCCATCTAGTAGAGCATAGTTTCCGGCTAACCCTTGTTAAGCAGTGGTGTCCTATGTACTTTTGTAATAAATCAAAGCTGGTTGACTAATTTTTTGTACTCTCCACTGTCTAGTATTGGCCAGTGACCTACTTGACATGGTGTGAGATAATACCTGTACTTATGAACGACAAGAAAGGAGCTTTTCCAAAACACCACGGTACAGCAATCAATAGACCAAAGTGAACTATCCGTCGACAGTTAATTGGAATGTGAGGTGAGAGCAAGATGTGTTCTCGGTTTCTGTTGTGGTACTGAAACAGCCTATGTTCACATCAACTTGGCCTCAAGGATGACAATTTTGACAAACCAGTGCACATTCACTCCCGTTACTATGACGCGTCTTCAGTTGATCCGGTTAGTGATGAGGTCCAGGTGTTATGTTGGATTCGGGTAAACACTGATAATCTAAGCAGAAACATCGCGTGTCTGTATAATTGCGTAAGTTAGCATATGCATTCAGTTAACAAACTGATCACAACTCGGAAAGCTGTCCGAGAAGCTTGCGTGGTTCTGAGTAACTTTGTCATTCGAGATGCACTTGGTGCTTCTCTGAGGATGAAAAACTGCATCGCATACGTCATCTGACTTGCTGAGATCACGCTTTCAGAGTACAGGTCTGTCGAATCCGGAAAAACTACTTCAGTCTGTCGTAACAACGTCAATGGTGGATAAATTCAAACGTGGAATTGACGCAAATATTCAGAACGCCAAGCCAAGTTTATAGACAGTTTGAGGATTAGTTTTCTCGCGACATAATGAAGATACGCTGCACCTTTTACCGTTGCTGTTAGTTCTCTCTTGGTTTACACATGCTAAGATAGACCTGATTGGTTTGGGTTGAATTCCTTTCCGCCCATTTTTTCTCTAACTTTCTGACGTTCACTGAACTTTTGAAACTGGAACCATTTACAGATTTCGGATGTATATTGGCTCCATAACCCTTTCTCAATCTGTAAGTTTCTTATGACTCATAATGAAACGACCTTTATCGAACAAACTATGACATTCCGGCAGATTTGCCTAGATTTATTTAGTTGATCAATTTGACCATTAAGGAGCATGAGAAGGTGGAATTAAGTTAGTTGTTCAACAACTCGTTCAGACGGCCAATTGTTGACCTGACCTTTTCTGCTACCTTGGCGTGGTGGTCAGGCTTGTGTGCTGTTGTGATCC
>LUCH01004523.1:33508-51660 GCA_013368495.1 Paragonimus heterotremus | reverse complement strand
TTGATGTTCCTGTTGAATTGCAAAGCAAACACCGTATGGTCGTATATTTCCATTTCGACCATATCTTCAAAACGCCGTAAAATAAGGCACTCTCAGGCTACAGGATGACGCATTTTATCTCGAAAATTGTAATGATTCCATTGGTAAAACTTGACAAACTGAGATAACGCCGATAACGGGATATTTTCGCGAAGATAGAGGGGAAATGTTTCATCACCAAGCCAATATTTTTGGGACTTATTCGATGTATTCCATTTTTTCTATCAACGACACTTAATTACAATTGATATGTTGTAGGTACTTTGCCTGAAACTTCGATTTGAAAAGTTCAAAAAATATTTAAAAATCGAGAATTCGCGTCAAAAGAACCGTTTTGCCTTCTGAACGACCTTCAAGGCGAATCCCGTGAAACGGATAATTGCCAATGCTTCCTCTAGCGTAAAACGGGTAGTTCCAAATATAGAGTCTTTTGGCAAGGAATAGTGTCGCTTACACGCTTCACACTTCCGTCGGTAGTTTTGCACACCTCGTGACCTAAATCGAGTTGTGAAAAATGCAGGACAGTTAAAAGAAATTACATTCCTACGGAATCCACAGCGTCACATCCAGATTTTGAGCCCACCGCAGTTACTACGACAGCCCCATAACCGCACATACCGGCGCATATGCGCATAATTAAGCCGCATGTACTGACCTTAATAGCTACTCCGTCCAGTTCACCCAAGCTGTGACCAACGCTTGCGTATGTCACATATGTTGACGTTAATGGCTGCTCCGTTCAGTTTGCTTACGTTATGCTCAAAGCTTAATTATCTAGTTTGCGTTCACACTAGTAGCTGCTCCGTCCAGTTCACCCAAGCTATGATCGACGTTGATAAGAACACCGGAGAAATCAGAATGAATGTGAATTTAGGCCGTTGGGGGTAAGTTCTAATGATATCCTTTAGTTCTGACCAAAAATGAGATAATGCGCTGGCAGCGTTCAAATCATAGACCGATAATCACCGGAAACGGTAGAAGTGAGAATGAATGTGTTCTTTGGATAACTAACGAGCATCAAAGTTAATCATCACGTGTCAGGTAAATGAGCACTGACTCATGTACATATGGCAAGCTACATTCAAACATGGTCAGTGAGCAATAAACAAAACAATAAGCACGGTGTTAATGATGGAGTGGGATGTGTTACTCATGTTTACACCATACAGTATGTAGAGACAACCGGAAATACTATAGGGGAACCAAGATGAACATATAATTCAGGTGAATAGTTAACCAGTGATCGTGGTGGCATTGCGTTAATTAGGGAGTACTGAGATATTTCGTGTACAATGCAATGTAAAGGCAACGCAGTCGAAAATTACAAATTCAATTACGTCTCCAAAGCCACGAGAAATTGAGCGTTTTCGCAAAATAGGAATATATATTCCATCACGAAAATTCCCACGGACGCATTTCCATTACGTAAAATTGATTAGGAAAGCCGACAAGATGCTTTTGTTGAAAAAAATGGTGAAACCTTTGTCTCATCAGAAATGCGAATATGGACAATTTTTAGGTACGGCTGAATTTTATCATTGCAACACACCTATTCCACTCAATTAAATCTATATAATCGTCATGTGGTATGCACTTTAATATTTAATTAAAATTTTGAAAAATTTCTTTTCGCACCTAAATAGCCGTTTTCAACTTACTTCGGCCTTAAATCACAATACTGGCAAACCACACAGTTGTTTTCATAAGCGTCGTAATCTTTTTAGCTGGGAGTGTTCTTAAATATCATTCTTATGCGGGCCAGCTTGTCCATATCCCAGCACACATCCTAATTTCATGGAAGAGTTAACAACAGTGATGCCAATGAATGGTAAAGTATGGCGGATATAACAGACAAAAAACCACTTACTTTTTCAGTTTTTGCGCATTTTCCTACGTTGAAGTAGGTTTGTAGGCATTCCTAATGTTTACACCTTTATAAAACCTTAATATTCAGCAACAATTACATTCTCGAAATTATAATCGCGCTTTCCTGCTTAATTACGTCCAAAGTCAAACATGTGCATATGTTTCCACGTCTATGACATCAATTTTTGTTATATTTTACCTTTGCTTCCCCGAAATAACTTAGAATTCAACTCTGCTTTATTTTCCCATTAATCACTGTGCCACTGGACTGCCGCAAATTCCTTGTTAACTTTTTCGGAAGACCGAAACAAAGAAATCTTCAGGAAACATAATTCTAAGATTTCAAGAATTGCAACATGCTGCAAAATTTCGGCAACTTCAATAGCTACAAAATATTTCCCAATTAAAAGATAATAGAGTTATTCACAGTATACCGATTGCATGCGGCTCAAATATGACGGTCGCGTGATGGCAAAGCGATCAGTCGCAAATTAATCCAGAGTACATATAGACAAAGGCCCAGCAGTGGGAATCAAAGAAGAGCTACGTGGGAATGGGTTTTCACAAGTGAACTATATTAAAATTTGGCAGTGCATCAACAGTAACGTTTGCGAGAGAGCGCGTAAGTTGACTGGTTGTCTCAGTTTTCTCAGGGATTGCCGGCAATCACTACCAATGGGACCTCCAATATAAGACGAACAAGAGGGATGGACAGGGGGAATAAACAAATAAGGGAAACGGTCGCCGGCTTTCTACAAAACACAGCAGTCGTAAAGTGCTCTAAGCAACTAGCTATCTTATCATAGTTTCTGAATCCATATATTAATACATAACCACTGTAACACCCAAACGACTGAACCAACAGCAACCATACCGAATTTAAAAAATAATATACGTTAACGATATTTCTGATTATTGGTCAGTTAAAGCAGACAGATACCCATAATAACACACACTTCGGTGATTTTAGTTCCCACACCAGGTATCAAGATAAGAAAGCAGAATATACAGTGAGGTTTTTTTAACCAAGATAACTGAAGGAATCACGGTCTATGACTTGCTGCACAAACTGGCGGCCAAATGCAAGCAAAACGAGTCATCCTTGCGTGCGGTATAATGTGGTTATATTTCAATGTTCGGGATGCCGAGAGGAAACACGTAAGTTTGTGTAATTAGCCTTATAATCATAGTTTACACAAATTCACTTAGAAGCCAATATTTGTTTCATCGGATGGTTAATTTTAGTAACTTAGAAGAGTGCGTGAACAATTTGCCCATTTGTGGTTAAGGTTTAACTAAGACCTGAGGTCTATGAACTACCCCATGTAACCACGTGCCGATCCGTGCACATTCAAATGATGTTCACTTCGGAAACCGAACAAACAACTGTCTGGAGAATGAAAATGGGCGACTTGAGAGGCGTACTCACCCACGAGCTGATTCAGCCACAGCCGTCAGTAAAATTTCGTCCTACAGCGAGCGGTTAATGCGGGAGTTTGAGATAGAGTAAATCTACGGTTGTGATCGCCGTGAGGTGGTTAATGTCGACGCGTACCTGAAAAATGCGCTGTCTCGGCTAACGATGTTCGCCAGTCGACTGGTGTTAAATCATCTCACTGAGCATGCCACGCTACTGCAGTTTAAACAGCTTGACGAGTTTCAGGTAATCGCCCTTTTTGATGTATTAAATGGTGGCTTCGGGTGAGCCATGAAGGTACACAGTGCACTGTGGACATCAGTGATGGCACGAGTGAGCGCAGTTTCTAAAGGTCCATGTGGTTACCGTGCATTCATACGTTGTACTTCTTCAAAAAGGAGTTCTATTGATGTAGTAGGTTGTTGTCATTGAGAACCGCATTTATTCTGGGCTGTTGCCCGATCCATTGTCGGTGGCTTGCCGAATACAATTCGCCTGGAAACAGCATGTTTTACCGAGAGGTAACTGTCGTCGTAACTATTCCACTCCGAGCGGATTACCAAATTCTGTATCGGTGGTTGTCCAGGCTAAATGATGTAAATCCCTGGATAGGAAGCCGCATTTCCAAGGCTATTGTAGCTTTCACGCACCAATCCACTAAGAAGGTTAGGGCATCTTTATCACGGGCAGAGTTGCGCCCTGTTCTGCTCTGCAGTGCGAAACAACCAAGACATGAGAAAACTGTTCACATGGGGGTGCCATGTGGTTACTGTGGTGATCTCGTTAACATGAATGGTTGCCGATTAGACAGCAGCCAGCTAACTTTCCGTTCAGAACGTATGAATAGTGCCGACATATGGCATCAACGTCTGCAATAGGCGGCTGAAACCACCCTCACCAGGTACGTTATTATTCCATTAACTATGCGGTTTTATTTGCATCCACCTCAGAACATGATTACCTCCGACGTTCAAACCCAAAAAGACATCTCGTCCAACATCAGTAATTACTATTGCTCCGGTTGCGTCCAACGATGAGTTTTGCGTTGTTAATTCGAGCAAGCCAGTTCAAGGGAAGGTGTTGTCAAATGATACCGCGGATGTCACTGGCCACAGTAAATACTGCCACATCTTTAAACATGACGATTATCTTTAGACATGCACACACAACAAGGAGAGGACTCCTGTTGAGGCAGAACGGAAAGCAAGGAGGTTTCGGAGAGCCGGTTATAACATTAGGCATAATGATGTACACTTAGTAAGTGCATTCCAAAACATCCATTTTATTTTCACCTCAATTTATGGCGTTGTGATTATAGGGAGCACGTAGGCTGACTGTCGAGCCTGGACATCGTACCCAGCAAACACGTCTGAATCCGAGGTGTTGGCCAACATCTGGCCAGCGGATGGCTACCCAATAAACGAATCAGATGAGAATACTAATTGGTAATGGCCACGCTCTTTGTGGTATTCAAACGAGTTGTTAAGAAGTTCTAAAACACAATATCATATCCATGACTTTTAATCTCAAGACGTTCATGGCAACCACCATTTTGTGCACGATTATTTTAATCCGTGCCTCCAGTAAACGGGCGCTAACAGTTTTGCCTGTTTCGCGTGTGGTGGCTACGGCTATGTTGCGTCGCTCGCGGTCTGTGGTCACTTACCGTTTCTTTGAAAGCTTTATAAATGCCTGAAAATTACTTCATCATATCAATTTCCTTATTTCGGCCTTATTGGCGGTGGTTTAATTACATAATTTACAAGTAATCCGCTAAAAACTTGCCTTTTTGCAAGAAGCGGAATTTGCACGAGCTCAGTGGAATTTCCTATATCATTCCGAATGCATTCATGAATGATCTCTCATTTCCTGAAACAACTGTAAGTTCTCCATCAGACTGTCCAGATACGTCATTGTTGTATCTTGCTTATTAGGTATGATATTCCACTTATGCTTGCTAAAAACTCATCTTTTGCAGGTTTCAAGACATGGAGTGAATATTAACTTCTCGCAGATATTGACGAAGAACCAGATGTTCATTTTCACACGTGGGACCCTCCGTTAACGGCCTGCAGTGTCTTTATTACAAAACATTTCATCGACCCCAAAGGTGTTTTCAATAATTCCATGATTTACGGATTTCGCTGCTCGGTTGTCGGAAGCAGACAGTAGCTCTCATCGTGGTTGGGTATATAAGGCTCTCAGGAAACACTAAAGGAACGGTCGTTCTACTAGACATTGTAAAATTCAGTAAACGGAGCGCTGGCAAATGTTTTCGCTAGCCGGCTGACTGTCTGGCCAAACTGTGTTCGGACCGACTCCAGTATTCGGTGCGGGCCAACTCCAACCCGACTGGTAGCCAGACACGGTCCGACTCCGGGCCAACTCCGTCTTGTTTGCTGGGTCCTTGCCAGCAAAGTCAGGGTCAATTTAGGGTAAATCCTCAACTTGGTCTAATGGACTAACCAGGGGGCCATTTAGGGATTTGCAAGGGATTTGAAACACGTTCACTAATTTAACCTCAACAAACGTAACACACCAATTTTCTGATACGCCAATTTCCCGTACCTCAATTTACCCGTAAATTAACCCTAAGTTACTCCCGAAGCGACTTAATTTACCCCTAACCTATCCCGAATCAGCCTAACTTACCCATTAAATGACCTAATTTTTCTCCAAATTACCCCTCAACAGGTCTAATTTCCCCTAAATTACTCTGAAACACCACAATTCGCCCCTTAATTAACATGAAACGACGTATTTAACCCTACCTTAAACCGGAAACAACTAAATGCAACACAACCGGCTCCGAAATGACGTACGCGTTCTCACGCTGTGATACACTGAGTAGGAAGAAAACCAGTCGGGAATGAATAGCGGGGGTTTATTACAGTAAAGTAAGTATACAACAGGGGATCTCCTCAAATACATCTCAAGCTTCCGCATGTGATTCTCATTCCCGGAAAGAAAAACAAACGAAAGTCGCTGGATTGGAGTGAAGCAGGGTGCAAACAAGGAAGAATACATAGTTCTTGAAATTACGACCTCAGGTTACATGATTACACAACAGAATAATACTTACGGTTTGCACAAATAAACGACGTAGAAATCCAACTTCATGTGAAAACGCATGACATACCCGATGGTGATACACACTTTCATAAGGTGAGATTCATGACTGTCTAGATCACGTCAATCTCAGTGCCTCTTTATAAGCCTACTTGCAAGCATGTCCTCGGTTTTTTCAATTGACTTTTCCATCCACGGTCACGGGCGTCGTAGAGCCAGCAGCGCATCCACCTGTTTACGTCCTCCTGTCCAGTTTCCGGACACTTTACTTGTGATAGAACAGCTTCTACGTTCGACATAAATTGTGTTACTGCAACATTCCACTAACCTTCCAACACTCGTCATAGAACTGAGTCTTTCGAAGCGAGTTCATTTTTCCCTCCGGCATAAGTCATCTCTACTGCCAGCTGTGTTATTCAATGGTCTCCCACATACAACGGCGAAGCAGTAGTCTGGCAGATGGAGCACTCACTACTTTTAGGTGGCCAATCTAACAGTGTTGAAATTATTGGCCGTACACTCACAACAAGTCTCCTGAACTGCCATCTCTGTAAATTAGCTTCCATGTCACGAAAACGGGATACGCTATTTAAGGGCGAAACATGTGATCGGATATCGAGCACAGCCTCACCTTAAGCGTCCACGTCGGGAAACTAGCGGCGTTGATGGAGACGTTCCTTTACAATTGCCAAATATTAATAACTTCCCCCTGCTGATATCCCGTTATTATTTACGCGACGGACAACACCCAGACTCACTGAATGTATATAGCCAACGGGGAAAATTGAGATCTTGTCGGCGGAGAGCGACATAAATGAGGACAGGGTTGTAGGGCGTGCGGTGCGGAACGATGCGTCCGTTCGAAGGGAAACAGTTTGCTGCCTGAACGTGACTTTTCCTTCAGAGTACAATCCTCGTTGGTCGCACTTATCACAGCCATAATATGCACAGCGCCTGTTGTATGTGTGTGTACATCCGCTACATTCACCTCGTATCTGATTGGCTACTCACACACTCGCGTGATATATCGCGACTATGATTGGTCCAACTCTAACTCGTTCACTGTTTTAATGTTACTTGTTACGTTTGTGGGTCAGATTGCATACCTGCTGTTTACGCTCGTTATGATTGCCTTGCGTTCTGATTTACGATACAACAAATGGCGTCGCGGGCAATGCTCACTCCAGTGAATGCACCTACAACATGTTGGATGGATCCGGCAATATTTCCGACGCCAGACTCATGGATTACTTGGAAAGCGACGTTTACGGATTACTTGGATTTGCCCAATGTGTGAAATCCGTCGTTGGACCTGGCAGAGCCAACTAAACTAAAACTTCTTTGCAATCATCTGAGTACTGAAGAGCAGAGACAATTCGACGTTCATTCTCTGCGTTATAAAACCACCCTACAGGATGCTTTAAACTTTACTGACAAAATACTAGGAACCGTTACCAACGTACACACCTCCAGATTTACTTTTTCCAGAATCAGTCAGCAAACTGGAGAACCACTGGAAGGATTCGTTTATCGACTTATAAGAGCCATCCATCCGTGTGAGTATTCTGAACACCTACCAACAAACTGAAAGACTGCATGCTCATACAACAGTTTATCTTTGGAGTACGAAATAGAAAAAATTGCGAATCTCTCTTGACTGGGGACGTATCCAAATTGTCTTAGGAGAAAGCTCGTGAAATGGCCCGTATTAAAGAGCAAGTTCGGCCGCAATGTGAGTTGTTCCCACAGTCGCCGCAGCCGGTATCATTGATGAGAAATTTGAAGCCGTCAGCTGCCTTTCAACCTCTTGAAAAATATTTCCGTTGTGGATCAACAGACCATCGAACGAATAACCTGGAATGCCCAGCAAGAATTGCTAACTATTCAAGTTGTTCTAAGATCAGCCATTTTGCAAAAGTCTGCCGTACGCGCCCGGTACATGCACTAGAAGGAGGTACTGCTATTGGGTCAGAAGAACTTCCTACCGTTGAAACAATTTATGCTTCACATTGTGACGAAAATATTACTGCTTCTACGTCTGTTAAAGAACCACGATCATCACGTTCCGATGTTCGAACCATTTATTTTCTAACTTCGACCTTAAACCTGCCTCTTGAAATGGAACTAAACTCTGCATCTCCAATAACTATAATCCCCTATTCGTTTTATGAACGTCATTTCAAACATCTACCTGTGTGCCCAACGGTTTATAAGTTTGACAGCTACTCCAACGCACCCATAGAAATGAAAGGATTTGTATTACTCCAATTGTGTGTTGAACTTTCTCCACTTGCTTCTATTACTGTGTATGTATGCAACACTGACAGAAAACCATTATTGGGTCGTAACGCAATGTTGTTCTGAACCTGGTATCTTTTGTTGAACGTATGATAGTAGCTTCTATTGACGTGCCACTATTGCATCGTAAATACCCACAGTTTGCTGATTCAATTGGTCGTGCGGTCAACGTGGCCGACCAAATTCGTCTAAAATCTGATGCAAAACCGTACTACATATCACACCCGCGACCGATACCTCTTGCAAGGCGGAATGCGATTTCGGCAGTTACCAATTCGATGCTGCAAAACGATATAATTGAACCAATAACATGCTCAACTTGGGTACACCTAGTAGTTGCGATCTTTAAAAAACGGCAGCGTTCGATTGCGCACGGATCTTCGAGCACTTGATGATCAAACTGTGGTTGAAAAATTCATCTTGCCTAATCAAGATGAACTGTTAATTAAACTTACCGGAGCAAATTTTTTCTCAAAATTGGACATCAAAAGTGCTTTCTTTCATATGCCACTTACGGACGATTCTAGTCCTCTCACGACTTTTCTCACCACAGAAGATCTGTTCCAGTACAAAATTTTACCAATGGGCTTAAGTTCAGCTCCATCAGTTCGGCAAAGATTTTTGACCCAGTCTTTATCTCCATGCCGGGGTTCTATTGTATACATGGATGATATATGTTTTTGGAAAATCTAAAGAAGAGCATGATTTCAACCTTCACTTTGTGTTAAACCGTCTCCATCAATTGAACTTGCGTCTGAACATTAACAAGTGTGTATTACGTGTGACTGAAATATCATTCCTCAGTCACATTATATCTGGTGAAGGAGTTCGTCCCAACCTGGAAAGTACTGAGGCTATTGCGAATGCTTTAGAACCTACGAATCCACTTCAACTCAAACGTTGCTTCGGACTGTGCTCATACTACTTAAGCCATCTCCCGAACTTCACCACTGTGGTCGAGCCACTGCGATTACTTACGAGATCCAGCATTCCCTTTGAATGGTCACACACTCAGGAAGAAGCATTTTCGCGCGTGAAACAGATGATTGTTTCCGTTCCTGTCGTCAGTATCTTTGAGGAATTCTGTAGTACGTTCGTTTCAACAGATGCTTCCGATGTTGGTCTAGGAGCCGTTCTTTCTCAATTTCAACGAGGACAGGAGAAGATTATTGCCTACGCATCAAGAACATTCTCTGTTACGGAACGCAAATATTCGGCCAGCGAAAAAGAGGCTTTAGCTTGTGTTTGGGCCTGCGAGAAGTGACATGTGTACCTTTTTGGTAGACGCTTTACTCTGAGAACTGATCATGCAGCATAAACGACACTTCTCAGTCAAGGAACCAAAGGTCATAGACCATTAAGGATCAGTCGGTGGTATGCCAGACTACTGAATTACGACTTCGAAATTGAATATAGAAGTGGTTCCGAAAATCAAGTGGCTGACGCACTTTCTGGATTACCTTTATCTATACAAATTGATACAGACGACATGAACGAATTCGAAATGGTGGCTGCTATTGATGATCTGGAAATCCATGCGGTAACCAGAAAGCGATTACCAGAGCACACGCAACTGCACGACGACCTTAAACAATTGAAACAATACATCTCCACCGGATGGCTTAGTGTCAAAAATATTACGGACAAGCTAAAATGCTACCACTCCCTGCGGCAGCAGCTTTCTGTGATAGACGACTGCATCATGCGTGGATCACGGTTCGTTCCACCATCTAGTTTAAAACTTGAGATTATGCTTTGTGCTCATGAGGGACATCCTGGAATCACAAGGACCCTTCGTCGTGCTAGCGAATGGTACTGGTGGTCATGAATGTCTTCTTCAATCGAGACCCTGGTTAATGATTGCGCACCTTGCCAACACGTTGATAAATCAACCAAACCCATTGTTGCCCCTGTGCAGCCAGCGGAATATCCTATGCGCCCGTGGACAAAGCTGGCTGTCGATATTATGGGACCTTTTGCGACAGACTCTACAAGCAAACCTAACATACTGGTCGCCAATTGCTACTACAGTAAATGGCCTGAGGCACATATTTGTGGCGATGTCACGTCATCCACAGTAATTCATTGGATGAAGCACCGTATTGCTCGTTTCGAGATTCCTGAAGAGATTGTCACCGCTAACGGATCCCAATTTGTCAGTTATGGGTTCGAAGAATTTTTACGTCGGCAGGGAATAAAACATTAACGAACTGTTTCTTACAATCCTTCAAGTAATGGTATGGTGGAACGTTTGAATCGCTCTTTAAAGGAGTGTATATAGGCATTACACTTACAAGGAGAGACGTGAGAGGATCCTGTGCTTCAAGCGTTATTCACTTATCGCACCAGCCACCATAGAGCGACCGGAAAAACGCCTACTGAACTTATGTTAGGGAGAGCTCTGCGTACGAAACTCAACGCAGCTCACCAACCTGCAAATGAAAATAAACCTACCGAGCTGCTCCGGCGAGAACTTTACCAAAAGACCTATGCCAGGTCAGCAAAAACCTCTGGCACCCGGAACATTCGTTCGCTTAAAAAATCAGTCACACAACAAAGGGCAAACAAGCTTTTCATCTCCGGTCTCATAAAGCATACTCTCGGACCCGGTACATACGAGTTGGATGACAACAAGAAAGTGAATCAACGTCAATTATTTGCTGGACGATTGACCCAAGGAGCCACCTTACCTTCACGTACGGAACAACCCCTTGGAAACTCCCCAAATCCTGGCCGTCAATCGCGGGCTCCGAAGTCGGTCGACCGTTTTATCCACGCCTAATCCGGAGCTGGACGAAAGGTAGAGTGATATTGTGTGTGTACATCCGCTACATTCACCTCGTATCTGATTGGCTACTCACACACTCGCGTGATATATCGCAACTATGATTGGTCCAACTCTAACTCGTTCACTGGTTTAATGTCACTTGTTACGTTTGCGGGTCAGACTGCATACATGCTGTTTACGCTCGTTACGATTGCCTTGCGTTCTGATTTACGATACAACAGTGCCCACGTACGAGCGAGCCCATGAATAACAGATTACGACTTTTAGACTGACCGGAACGAGAGCACTGTCAATAAGTATACCATTGTATAACACATCACGCATTTCTTGCATTACCTCAGAAAGATATATATTGACGTCTTCCGGTTTTGTGCTCCCTCCGTATACACCAGCCACGAACGGTTAAGTTACGATCGATTCACTCAGGCGACAAAGAACAGGCCATGCTGTGATCTTTCCTGCATTCGTTCGTGATAAACCATCCACATTCAATTGGATGCCAACGGAAGACACATGCTGTAGCCGCCCGCTTACAATAGCATTCACAGTGCCATTAACCAAATCTAAATGGGCATATTTGCCTGGATAAGCGGCACGTATGGGCGAGAATTTCGGCGTCGCCAACAACGTTCTGGCATCAGTGGATAATTCTGGTATTCTATTCTCCAATATGCGTAAGAGTCGTGTCACCTGCAGTTTAGGAGCGTTGCTGGAAATTGCCCACTCTTGTAGGCGGTCGACAATGCTAGCGTTAGGAAGCCCACCTTCCGGGTCCTGCACGCCAGTTCCTGTTATTTTTTCCGGTAACTCTGAAATCAATCGTATTACTATAATTACAGTTTAAAGTATCTTCAGATAGCGGCTGTGATATATATTCCCGTGCGGACCCAAGTATGAATGCAGAGCTTTGGGAAACGTCCAAATTATCCGACGAATCTTGAACATTGCGGTGGAATTCAGCAAGTGAACCTCGCACTTTTCGATCAATGGTGGAACGGCTGGCCAAGGCCCCAGAAAGCCACTAAAGATTTAACAAACATATTGATGTTCCTTACTTCAGCGTTATCGTGGTGTTGATAAGACATAATCACAAGGTCGGCGATGCGAACAAACAAGATACACAGCTAACGGGGTGCAAAGTTGAGCAACGTGCGTGTGAATAGCCGAAGCGGTTAGAAGTTGGCTAAACAAATAACTGATCTATTCGTACAACGAACACTTACTCAATTTTGACGCGATCCGTCTGTGTTATGTACTTCATGTATTATGGCGAACAGGCGATCACATACATTTCCGCCAACCACCAAACAACTGGTCAAAAAAATCCATCCCTAAATTACCCCTAAACCACCCTAGATTACTCCTAGCTGAATCCCTAATTGTTGCTCGCAGGGGTAGTGTTCAAACATAGGTCGCGGCGTCGTGATTATAGAGTACTCTCCGGAAAGTATATGGGGTTCCACGTACTGGAGGGTCCGTGTAACTTCATAGACTAACCAAATTGTTTGCTGTCATAGTGCCAAAACAACTTATGTCCGACTACAATGAGCAGTAAATATGGCAATCAGATCACACAGAACAAGGCTCACATTATGCCTGGAGGTCGTTCATTGCACTCGTACCTACTTGCCCGCAATCACCAAATAGCTGTTGTTCCCAGTTCCCGTGGAGATGATTATACAATCCCACATTTGAGTCAGCTGTAAACAACTATTCCGTAGATTAGTGACTGCACAAGTTAGAAAAATTATTCACAACTTATATGATGCGTGTTGGCTATTCATTGGTTGTTAAGACTCCTTGCGTCGACCAAAATACAAATTTCAGCTACCTCGTCAACCGAAAGTGGGTTTTCTTTCATAGAAAAAATTCTGAAAATTCAATGATGTGGAAGTTTTATCAAGTTTAAGTAAAATTGTACAAATAATGTTGCTAAAAATATATAAAACGACATTTTGCTCTGTCTCGCAAAATAGTTTTCGCACCTGGCTCAGTGACACGTACCCTGGAGATACATTAAGAGATGCACAGACATTCGCGTGCTTAGCAGCCCATATGTGTGGGCAGACATGCAAAAAATACACAAAGACGTCCATATACACACTACGTATATGCACACGCAAATGCATGTAGATGCATATGAATCAGTGCATTTATTCACGCATCATCTGACCACATAAAACGTCATATTCATAAGTACATATAGGTAAATATATACAAATATACGAATATACTTATCACCATACAAATCGACTCATTTATCTCTTCTCTTTTGATGTGAATATATGTACTACTACAGCGAAAAATTGATAATTATATGCTGTTGACCGGATAGCGCTTCCTGGTATTAATTAATTTGCCAACGGATTTACCGATCAACCAAACACAAAATTCCATTGTTCAAGTTAATTTTTCACGGGTATGACAGGATGCCGCTTCCATCGTCAACGAATTTCCTTATCAAAGTGTCGCGGTTCCCTAACGCCCTTGAAAGGAAAGTTTTAGCACATTGAAACAAAATTAGTGCTTAAGGAGAAATAGGCCTGTTCCGCTTGTTCCACATTGTCCTCTCAATTACCATTCAGAATACATTACAAACTCACGCATTAATGGTCTGCTCATTTACTATCTGCGGATAGTTTTCAGCGTATATCTTGTAACGGTAACAATTGTGCGACCAACAACTCATGCTTCTTCTCTACCCCTTTTAGGTCTCCAGGCAGCCACGTACCCGAACCAAGCAAAAGAGGCACCAACGGAAGAGAACTACTAATTGTAGGAAGCTCATTTTTGTTTACTTGAACACTTCTCTCATCACATCGTCACGCCCCTTTTTCATATGTCGCTAAATAAGCCCTCCCTACAAAGTTGTCTGCTTTCAGCGACTGCGATTGATACACGGGTTCGAAGCAGAGGCCCAAGGGTCCCGGATCCAGTCGGTTTCTATTGTTCAGTGTCAAGCGGGCGTCTGCTCGTCTTAAAGGCATTCATTGAAAACAGGGCGTAGTACCGCTCTTGGGAATTACAGTAAATATCACAAAACAAGCTAAGGTTACTCGCATAAATGGCTTTTTGGAAAATGAGAGTCAAGTAATGCTTCGGAGCGATCGCTAGAAGCGCTACTGACGATCTCCGCAGGAAGACTTTTCCAGAAGTTAACAACCCTGTAGAAAAACAAATTGCTGCCTAAGAAAGTTCCCAGGACGAAGCTTGAAGATTTTCCCGTTATATCCTCGTCGAACGTCATCATTCGCTACGGTGAACGACTGATCAACGAAGCCTACTCTGAAGAGGAAGTATAGGAAAATTGAACCACCGCGGAGCCGTCGAAATTCGAGTGGGTATAGATCAAGAACTTCGAGTCGAGGCTCGTATGCGACACTACTGAGGCCTGTTGCTAGCTTGATAGCCACGCGCTGGACACTCTCAAAAGCCAGTATGTCTTTCTTCGGAGCGGTATACACGACCTGATTAGCTTACTCGAGGAGCAGTCTTGCATAAACCATGTAAAGCGTTTGGAAAGCTTTCTTGCCTATACGAGGGAAAATGCGCTCGGTCAAAGCCTATTTCGCCGCCACCTCGTGGTGATGTGCAAAGATGAGCTAGACTAAAACCAGATGCCCCGATCTTTCTTTGGACCGATTTTCATGATATCTATTGTGCCGAATGTATTATGGATCACAAAAGCGTCGCCAGAGGATTCACCGAATGGCATGTGTGCGCACTTATTGTCATTCAGTGGGAGATTCCGGTCATCCGACCAACGCTTACTCGTGTGAAGATCAATCTGTAGTGTATTGGGATCGGTGGCATCCCAGATTTTTAAGTCATCGGTATATAGAAGTGCGCTGCTGAAACTCCTATCCGGAAGATCATTGATGTAGATAAGAAATAACGGAGAACCTGGCACTGACTCTTGAGGAACTCCTACAGAATTGAAAGAAGGATATGAAAGGTCTAGTCCAGTTTTTACTCAAACGTTCTGTTGTTATGGAAGGAGACACTCCAGCGAAGAACCTCTCATTGAATACCATAAGCATATAGTTTGAGTTTCAGGGGGCCGTGTGGGACACGACTGGAACAGTGTCATCGTGGGATTCGTCGGGTGAAGGAGAACGGTAAATGATGCCCATCAATGGTGTCTGGGCCACGCAATGCCAGTCGAAGCGGCAAAGCATCACATTTATTAGAGGAGTGAAATCCACTGATAACAGTGGGTGTTGGGAGCTGCCGGTGAAAGAAAACTGTAAACCCCTAGTCTCCATCGGGCGGAGTCAGCTCGATATATTGGATACCCGGGGACACTCAGCTAACTGTCACTGATGTCGACTGTAAGCAAGGTCTCCGTGAAAGCAAATATGTGGGGTTGTGTGTTATGAGTTGACTGTCTGATTTCTGGCAATTTATTAAACGAACTCAGATAGTTCGCGCACATGCAATTAAGAGCTTCTTTTCCATATGACTTTGCAAGAAAGAAGAGAGGAGAGTGCGAGAAAGAGCTTGGGAAATAAGACCCAGAATTCGGGATGGTGGTGTGGTCGAGTGCGGTATTTGCTGCCGAGTGGCTTTGTTGGCCCCCTTGTAAGGCTGCGGATGCAACGTCACCGATTGTGCGTATGTCAGCGTTCCTACAGAACGCATGACCAACATTCTTGGTGTGGAAACTCGCGGCCTCTGCACCTCTGCTAAATTCCTCTCTTTCGGTGGATGTTTGGGAATTTTCACCCACGGAAAATTTGTCTTTTTCGTCGTTTGAATGCGGGGTTTAAGGAAGGCAAAGTGCGCTGTTTGGTGGGGTCACCGATGAAAGTATCCCGTTGAACGGGCCAACAAAATACTTTTTGAATCACAGGCGGCGGCCCCAGCAGGCCCCTATCATTCCGAACTCTAGGAAGAAAGAATTTTCTAAGAGGCCTATTGGTGGTTTTTGGCTTTGGTAACTCGGGAGACAGCTTTAGTATGATGTCTTCAGCAGTGGTGCCCGTGCTCGGGGGATCAATCGTTGGGATGGCGACTACCGGAAAGACATCTCTGCTTTGTTCCACTGGCACATAGGTCTGTGTGGGAACTACTGAAGCAGAAACTACGATCTTAGTCTGGTCTGCTCGCGTCTCTCACTCTCTCTTGTCGATAGCGATCGAAAGACGTGGCTTTCGAGTGGGCGTTGGCAGATTTTAAAGCCGCTGTTTTCCCACCACAGTCTCAAGACTAAGAGTGGCTGACAAGGTTGTCTTAGCGCGTTGACTACTCGCCAGTACAAGGTGGGCAGCGTCCGGGGGCAATGAAGAAGCTGGGATTAACGTGCTAAGCTTGGTCGAAGAGGATGGTGGGAGAATCGGCCCCATAAAACACCTCTTTTCCTGAGGGCACTCTCATTCATGTTGGCTGCTGCCTCCTCTATCTGCGCGGTTAACAAGGCAACTGCCTTTTCGGTGGCTGCAACCCTAAGAAGAGCGACCGCTTTGTAGTCGTTTAGCGACTGAAGTTCCAACTTCATTTTTGTCAAGGTCCGTTGGTTTCCCTTCAGTCTACTACTCATGAAAGAGATGGAAGGACAAATTGTGCCAAGCACAGTCTGGGTCTCACAAACACAGGTTTTCTACGGTGCTTCACTTTGCGTGAAGCGCGTGTGAACAGTCAGCGGCGAAGCAGCGTCCTGATTTTCGTCGAGTCTGTAGCTCATGCGTTTAAAGTTTACGGCTGGAAAAACAATATTTTTGTGCCATTCATTGAGGCCAGTGCATTTGGAGTGCTATCACCTTTGACACTGATAGCACTGCATGCCATTTTCTACGGACAGTTTACACCACTAGCGCCCGCAAGTGCTCATTGCCTTAGTGAGTGTTTGCTGCGTCCCAGCACTACTAGATCAAGCTCGGGTGATTGTCATAAGGAAAACACAGTATGCGATACTAAACAGATACAATGTTACCCGAAAATTTCGATCAAAATGTTATTCGGTGACGAATAATAGTAAACGTATGTAATTGTTTGATGCTCAGGACACTAATAAGACAAAAATGTGAGTAGACAATAACACTGAGAAAATTCAAACTAAGTTTCAATTTACCTGCGCAATGCTAGTCGCAGAACTGGGGGATGTTGAATAAGGCTCCCAACTCTTTACTTCTGTGAGCAACTCTCCTACCATGCTTTTTAGCACGCGGGCATTCCATCTCCTGCGCCGTGGATTAATATTGATGGCTTGAGCCCCTTATTGGTGGAATATTACAGAACTGTTCTAGTCTGGCCTACCCTTTCTTTGGTTTAGTAAACCGTGTTGACTGTAGCCAGCATCTCGGCAGAAAGGATTAAACCACTCGATTCCAAGTTCGAGGCTATCCGGTCGTGTCAACTTCCCGACACAATTCCCAAGCTCCGCCGCTTCAATGGACTTGTGAATTTCTATCGACAATTTATTCCCAACTGCGCCAAGCTTATGCAACCCCTGACCGATCTACTCCGGGGCAAGAACTGCACCATACATCTAACCCCCGAAGCCATTACCAATTTCGCCACCGTAAAAGAGGCACTCGCCTCTGCAGTCATGTTGCATTACCAACAACCGGACGCACCAATCAGCATCGCCGTGGATGCATCGGACACAACCATAGGCGCAGTGCTGCAGCAAGCAATTCGCGAGACTTGGAAACCAATTGCATTCTTTTCTCAACG
>LUCH01004523.1:0-30881 GCA_013368495.1 Paragonimus heterotremus | reverse complement strand
GACATACGTCCTCTCTGGCGGCTACCGCGCGGTTGTGCTGAAGGTTCTCTCACGTCCACTTCCCTAACGCCCCTAATCGTTATGTTGAAGTCCGCTTGTGTACGGTGAGTAAATAAAATAAATAAAGTTTGTTTGCAGATTCACCGTTTTCTAACTGAGACTTCCGATCCCTGTTAATATAAGGCTGGGGGAAACCATGGGTGTGCGAACCTCGGAGCTAGTATCGCGAAAAGGCTCTGCTCGAAGAGATGTTTCCCCAACGTTTGCCTAAAGATACGTATAGTATCCTCAGCGCAAACCCATTAGTGACCTTGTAAACTTCAACCGACACAGCCGACCAGCTGGGGAAACATAAGGCACTAATGTTTCCCAACTCGCTTAAAGTAGTCAGGGCGCGAATGACACATTGACTGCTCAAATGGCCAGTCTTACCCAGCAAATTCAGGTCTTAACGACACAGCGTTCGAGGTCACGCTCGACTACACCCACTGGACGACATAATAGCTGCTCAAGGTAGCTTTTATCTTATCAACCGCTACTGAACGCTAATCCGGATCACTGCTGACATCACCATCAATTTGGCAACAGCGCCCGACGATGCCGACAGCCTTGTACTTTTGGTCTAGTCATCAAATGAAGCAGCCAAATCCTCATGGCAACCTGCGTAGCCCGACCACCTGGTCGTCTGTTCATTTTAAAAGATCACGAGTCGGGGATACGCTATCTTATTGAAACAGATGCTGAGGTCGGCGTAATCCTACCTGAAGCCCACGACTTGAACAGACCAGTCACATCTGACCTTAGCACGGTCAATGGAAGCTCTATCAAAGTGTGCGATCAGTGCTGTGGCACACTCAACTCAGGTCTTTGCTGGATCGTCGGGATCGCCGACGTTCAAATGCCAATAATTAGTATCGATCTTTTCCAACACTGACCTTTTAGCAGACTCAAGATGGCACCATTTAGTCGATCAAACGACAAAGCTTGCTGGTACCGCGATTTTGACCGATAAGGTATCAGTCAGTCCCGTGTATCAAAGCTCTACGAAATTAACTTCTTTTAATTTCTTAGCCGACACATACCCGACTGTTTTTCGACAGTCCTCATCTCTACCTGCTGTCACTGGTTCCACGAGGCACCACATAGTGACGGCAAGCCCGCCAGTGTTCGCCAAAGCTCACAGATTGATACCACATAAGCCTAAAATAGCTCGCGCTGAGTTTCAGCACATGCCCAGGCTAGGACTAATCAGTCCGTCCAGTAATCCCTGGGCATCACCACTCCACATGGTCCTTGAAGCGTCGGGCGATTGGCGTCCCTGTGGAGATTATCGTTCACTCAACAAACAAACCGCGACTTTTGCCAGAAGCAGACACTAATGTTTTTAACACATTAGAAGCGTCTTGGGATAAAATCGGTAGAGGAAGAGTAGGAATGTCATCAGCCAATGATTGCACGTTCGAATTAGAATTTGTCGTTAGGTGACACATTCATCTGGACTTACATACCGACTAGGTCTGACCCACTTTACACAGTCGAAGCACTTTGTCTGATTTTACGGACATGAATATCTGGAATGGTTGTGTTCACAAGATGTAAAATGTTGTGAAACTTAGTTCGCACCACTTTTTTTTAGAACGTTAAACGAATATTGCTGACGCACGGGAATCAGCACGCGGTTTGAATGTGTTACCTTGTTTCACTCTGGGGTTGTTGCCTGTAACGGTCGTTTCGCCCTCTCACGCGGCCCATCACGTGACAAACCATCTAACCTAAGTGATGCTCACTGTCCCAAACTATACATCCGCGCCCACACATCCATCAGCCAGAAAACCCACTTCCACCTCCGGAGGCACACACGCGGTCTCCATCTACACCCTAAGCCAATTGAGACGCTCCAAATGGATGCGATTCAGTTCGACCGACACACATGCACTTATGACGCGGTTGGACCCGGGTCGGAACAGAGAACAGCACAAGTGTACTGGGCAGGGAACGGTTCCGACGAGAACCACTGCATTAAGCTTGTACACTGATCCCAACAATAACGATCCAAGTCATTGATTCAACCTTTTCATCGACTATCGTCGAGATATCGTTATTTGTTAATGAGTACTCAAGCTATCACGTTTAAGAGCTCCACTACATGTCTTCAGAATAATTGTACGAAACAACCTCTTTAGTCTTCATAACTTCTTTTACATCCTCCTACTGCTCACATACTTTACGAATAATCCGGAACCTTTGATTATAATGCAAGAAAAGTTTTTGTTGTAACTGTGGCGTAATTTGGAAACAAAAAAGCACAAATGGCAATCGAGACTTTAACATAGTCAGCAATAATAAAATAAGGTTGTTACACATTTGAAAACCTCGATGTCGCACACTGTTGTAATCAACAAGCAAACTCACAGGGAAATAAACAAAGAAAAGCAAGCACCATTAAACCTGCATTTCTGGTGACTTGTGATTACGTTTTAGAAGAGTAACCAGGAAAAGTGCAACAACAGTAGATCGTCAGGTATGTGCCATAACCTCAGCCAAATCAACCGTAACCAGAGTGGACAGGCTCCAAATGATAAGAAGTACCTCCACTGGAATGGTAAATCTAAACGCAAGTCTGACATATTGATTCTTAGACATTCGCTTCCGGACAGTGGAAGCAGGCCTGTAGTGGTCAAGATGAATTACTGAACAGGTTAGGTAAATGCGAGTATAATTCACTAAGCTAGCGGTGATAACAGGATAAACGAATGAGACAAATATTTACAAAGTTCCAACAAGTTATGTAATCAAAGGGGGTTTGACTCACAGAAAAGTGTTCACAAGTGTTCGAGATGACCACTAAAATATTCCAAATTACCAATATCCGGAAGTGGGTGATATCACAGAGTTGCCATGGACTGCTGAAGTGCGATCAGGGATGAGACGATGTTCGTGGTACAACGGAGCTAAAAAATTGGATGATAGATCCGTGTAGTATCGTCAAACGACTGCACAACGAAGAGAAGAGCAGACCGACGTGCACAAAATTTGTATTGTATTGCAAGGTCACTTGTATCAATTTTGAACCACATGTACAGATGATACAAAGGTTATTGTACAAGGATGAAACATCGTTTGCAAACAAAATAAGGAAATCTCTACAGGCCTTCTACTAGTCGGCCAGATGCGCATTCAAAACTTTACAGTGAAATTAAAAATTCATTCAGTTGCATGTGTAGAGTCTTCCGCTTTTTTACTCTCCCGATATACACTTTTTTTATATATATCTGTGTGTGGAAGTCCGCGACGCCAATTGTGATTGTTCCAGGAATACAGAAATGAAGTAGTTAAATTAGCTCAACCCTAAGGCTAGCTTCGACGCAATAGTAATAACAACCGAGCCAGGCAAAGCAAGTAATTTATCCGTCGAGCGCAATTGTACAAGTTATAGTCAGCAATGTAATAAAACAACAGTAATGTGAAGTGGGTTTACTGACAATCACCACAATCTGTTACGTTCATTGCATATATAAACTGTCTATGGCGTCTTGCTTCCTGCTTTCATGTGGTCCTCGTTACCGTGAATTAACCGTGGTAACATCCTTTTTACCAACCTAGAGGGACTGAATTTGCTGGAATTTTTGTCATTCAACAACAACCTTTTTCCAACATATATCAGACTTAGCGTGGTAGAATCTATCGCGAACAGTTACTGTGAGTCACTGTAAATTGCTTCGTAACATCGTTGATTCATTCCTTGTTTTAACTATACATGCAATCAATTCCGAAGTAGTCCAATTTTGCCAAGCTTTTAGAATGTGAGTTGTCGCATTACTTGATCCTCGATTTCTGGTGCACTTTGAAAGTCGAAGGTCATCTCACTACACAGTACATCCTGAAACCCATAGCTGCGTACGTATTCCAGCTCTGGACACCCTCCTTCGTACATGAGGTTGACAAGTTGGTATTGACATTTTCAGATAAGTATCACAGCGAAATCGCACCTTGTACGGAGGATTATGGGATGAAACCATCCACATATTCCTCCTCGTGGATTTCGAATCGTTTGGTTTTGTGGTTATCGCAATACAACTGACAGAGGGGCTGGAATTGTTTAACCACAGAGTTGTCAGTGTGATGAAGATAGTCGACTATAGAATATTTCTGGTAATCTGTCAGAAAAATATACCTATTCAGTTATACAAGTAAGTATCGGACTAAGCATAAAATCTCTGGAGTATAGTCACACAAGAAGTGGTATCTTATGCTCACGAAGTTCGGGCCTGTCTATTATGTCTATAATATCCCTTGAAACTGAAGAGTTCCTTTTAATGTTCAAGCAACTTTTGTAGCCAGGTTCTCTACCACCTACCAGATGACTGTGCGATATGCTCATGTTTAGTCCTGAAGTTGGCCGCTTAGTCTATTTCGCATCATTGTGAACGAGATTGTCAAATCTCCTGCTAACACTGAGTAAGAAACAACGCATATTCGTAGACCAGACGATGGAGTAAGAGGAGCGCAAGACTAATCTCGTCATCCGAATGTCGATTGGTGGTTAAAATCTTACCGATTGTCAATGAGATTAAAGCGAATAGAAGCCAGTTAACCACGGCTTGCCGGGGGGCAATTGTGGCAACTATGCCTTTGAGCGGACACACACTACGCACACCTGACGTCATGAATGAAGACTTCAACACGTTGGTGAACCCTTGCCGTACAGACGTATGCCAGACAATTCACACATTGCTTTAACATGTATATTGTCTGTCTGGCCCGGCAACCCAGCACAGACCGCTGACAAAGTGTTGAGCCGCCGAGTCAACCAGGGTGCCGGAATCAATGTGCTGGTTAACTTAAAGGTTGACAGCCTTCAGCTCAGTTTGATGTAACACTCGAAGACACGGCTGTCGCACTTCATGGGCCCGTGGTCGTGTCCGACCAGCTGGACTAATCAATGTGGACAAGCCTGTGTATGTGCATTTTGCCACTCCACTCAGCCTTAGAATTAGGTTGGATGAACGGGCTATCCACCAAGCAAAAAACGGTGTGACATAGGATGTACGGACATGCGAATGATGTTGCCAAGACCGAAACAAATCGGGTTGATTACTGGTCTGCTGGACCATGAAAACTAGTAGACAAATTATAGTCGTAATGTTGGGCAGGAACCTCCGAAAACATTGGAAAACGGCGTTTCCAAAACAGAACCGTTTAACCCCTAATGCCAATTTTTATCTCGATGCACTCCATGAACAATGTGGGATCAGTGATGGTGCTGCACAAAGGCATTTACCATAATGAAGAACGAGTTAGTGAATATCCTGAATAAATGCAGGCATAGCTCACTAGCTACCAGTTACAACAAAATGAACAGATGCAGCGGAAAAGTTACGCAGATCGAACAAGTTGCGGTAATCAAAGAATTCGACTCTCGGAAAATATTCACAAATTTCCAGGATGACCGTAACACAATACTCCAAATCACCAATGTTCGGGAACTACAGGTGTTGTGAGACAAAAACACGGAGGGCACAAGAGCTGCTTGTTCGAGAAAACAACACATGGATGAAGCGCTTCAACAGGACCATAAAGAAAAACACTTATTTGCATACAATAGTCGACCTAGACCGTCTCGGTTGCCGCAGACGCCAGACGTAACAAGGACCATTTTGGGTGATGCTGCACCCCGATGTTTCTTCCTGTATTTCTCCTGCGGCTGCTTTGATGTCAAAATATATGCTGTGGTCCTACTTACTGAATAGTAATGTAAGTGGTATAGTATGATCGCTCATTCTCACAACACGGGTTTTGCGGCGTTTGGGCTGTCGGGCGCGATCAAAGATGCAATGATGTTGGTGGTACGAGAGGAACGATCCGTACATTAACGTCAAGCAACTGCGCAAACAGAGTGAAGTGCAGACCGGTGTAGACGGACTTAGTATCTTAACACAAAGTTATTTTTAATCAAGTTGAGCAGTATACAAAAGCGTTGCCGTAAAAAGAGAAAGCATCATTAATTATTGGAAACAAGAAGAATTCTGCACATTTTCCCTCTTTTAAAAATTCCATTGGGGCTTTGTGAGTTAATGAGTAAACAAAATCAAAGCAATAATCGTACCACATTCGCGTTGAATCGAAACCTCCTGCTGCTTACATCTGTCCATTCTGTGTGACAGCACGAAAAAATCCAGTCAGGTCAATAACTTACCTTGTGAACTCCTAAAAGTGGAAGTTCAGCAAGTAATATCAACACGGTTTGAAGAAGCCTACTTGATGAATGAATTACGCTTAGACCTCTTCTAACCTATCAAATCTGCCACACTACTTATTGGTAATGCAACTTCACTGTTCACCATTGGCGTTAGTAGGTTGCACCATGTACTGTTTGAGAAAACCTACCGGGACAGTTGATCCAATGGATCATCTGGTGGATTTCACTTGAGACAGTTGGACGGGTGGGTAACGGAACACAGACGTGAAATTTCTCAGTTGTCGGCCTGGTTTCGTGGGTCACTTGAGCATGTTTTGTTTGTCGCTGGTTCGAATCCATTCGGTGCTGTGATTTTCTGCAATTAGGTCTCATCTAAATTATCAAGACTGCCAAACTACTCCTGGGCTTCAATGGACGAAGTTAAGTTGGAACCTCAATATTCTGAATTTAACAAGCACTCAGAACAACAAAAGGATGCAATTTATTGTACATTCCATTCTTCAGTATGTTCTAGGGGGAAAAAGCTGGGGATTAACTAAAGTTCCCAACAGATAAGACATCATTGAAGAGGTGTAAACTTGTATACAAGCGTGCAAGGGACTATGATTAGGTCGTTTTAGAGTACTGTAATTGATTGGGATATGTCCGGAACAAGGGGATAACTGTTGTCAACGAAATGTTTATATGATTTCAGATGTGATTAGAAATAACGTTGCTACATATGTCCTTGAATCAGCCATAAATACCACGAAGTTTAAAAGCTTTCTTCAAAAGGCCAATGGAAACTACACAGGAATAAATGGGTAACTATGTAGGGGATAATGAATTTTGGACAAAGAAAACAAGGCATTGCAAAAATCACACCTTAATGAAACCATTTTTCCCATGTAGCGATTAGTGCATTTGAATGACAACTCTCTGAGAAACCTCACAAATCTTTTTGACTCTGCATTCTGCCAGATGAGTTGCCAAGAAAAAATGAAAGCAAAGCTGTGATGAACCAATGCAAATGAAATCGTGCTACCCACACAATGCTATTACCAGTAACTAACTGTCACCAATAACGGTCTTACTTGCATAAAACGGTTCACAAGACCAGTTGAAATCTTCACATAATATACGTTCGGTCTCCAGTTCATTTGTATGTAAATTTTAAGTCTGGTTATTGTTACGTATACCTGGGAAATATTACATTAGTGCATGTGTACAATGAAAGCCCTTAGCTGCCATACGGTTATAAGATTTTAAGTAATGAAGTTGACAAAACTGAGTAAATATACTGCCCCGACGTCTTTTGCGCATTTAATGTGTTGTTTTTTTCGGAATTCTGGATAAACTGATGACAACGTGGTAGGTAGCATACACGTTCGAGTTAACTTGTCACAATGAATGAACCCAGACGGTAGCTGGACACATGTCACCAAAAGTGGCTTACTCGGGAACACTTTTAGTTTCACATAGATACATCTTATCTGAAGGAAACTCAAGTTATTCCAGTCTATTTCTTGAGATAAGCCACTTGGCATTCTATGCATGCGTTTGAAACACACGTTCACCAAGTTGTCTTTCATTCAGTTGCCACACACATACGACGCATACGACACCAGATGCTTTTTGAACACGCTTCGCACATTGTGTCCGGTCTAGTCTTCTTTCCTAATCCGCTGAAGCCTACTATATATTTTGTCCTTACCTATAGGGGAATGTCCAGACGGCATGTTTCGCCTCGCGCTACTAAAGTTGGTGTTGCCATTAATATTATTCTTTGTACGGCTGAATGATAACAGACATCGTGTAACACAGTGATTCACAATGAATTAAAAATTGGATAGTCATAGAGCGGATAGTCCGGTGAACTCTCCGAGCCAGGAAATGGCATATTCAATTGGATGTCGTAATGACAAAGATATCATTACAACCGCGGTGGAATTCGGGGAATAAACTGTAATACAACGGGAGGCACAGAGCATGACCGAAAACAATTTACTTGAGACGAATAGTTTGGGCACGTAACAGCATCCGGAACCAGCCAGCCTAGGTACAAGGAATTATGCAGGGGAGTTACAGTCTTGTACTTCACGACGTATAACTGGACCCACCGATCTGCAGACGGCATACCGACCAGCTTCGTCCATGGTGAGATGGTAGATATCCTACGGTTCGACTGACGGTTGAAAATTTGAAATTACATTCAGAAACATTTGGTGTTCCACCGGTGGACACATCCCACGACACATCACCTCAGTCAATGCCGCCATGTAAAAGAACCAGTCGTCCCGTTAAGCTAATATCGGTGAACACACGAATTCCGTCATACCACTAGTGAGTATAATAGTTGTGGTTTTAGGTGCCGTAACAGCTTGGTGTGCCATCCCGTTCACACGCGATTCTTCTCCTTAAGTTGTCAAAAATCCGCATTCTTTTTCACAACATACCATCCCCATTTGTCTGAGTTTGAAGTGTCACTTCTTTGCTCAGTTCGATTGTAGTCGTAACATACTGTCCACCGCTTCCAGTACTCGAAACTGTTTAGTTTGTGATAACTGACCCTTACTATTTTTGGTGACTTCGTACTGGTTTAGCTAGCTACGTAAATCTTGTCACCAAGTTCTTCTTGCTAGCACTGCTGGACAGACACGCTCTGGGATGGGGAGGACACAGCACTAGCATTGGATGAGCAGATATCGCGGTGTTATGAGATTCATGTTAATTTTAGTCCTGTAACAAGATGAACAATTTTCTCCAGTGAACGTGTGCTAACCTGCTCAGACCTGAATGAGTTTCGTTCTTATGCGAATCGACCAAAGAAACTTAAAGATCATGTTAATATGCAGAAGGATGTGTTGGAAACAAAGAGGAGCAAAATGTCAGTTTCTTCCGGTTACCGAGTTCTTGTTGAACGCTAGGTTGAACAAGCATTTCCTGACAGTGTATGAAAAACAGTGTAACGGCCAAGAACGTGCGCGTTTTCCTAAGGTAGTGCACAAAAAAGGGCTTACAAATTCGTTCCGAAATTAGGGTACGGTTTAGCAAGAATATGTGAATTTCTAATTTCTTGTCGTCTGATCGTTTTTGCTTAGTAACGACGGATTTTGAACGTTAAAAGTTTGCTTGCAAATAACAGTTTTTATGGAACAACACTGTCGTTATCCCATACAAGAATGGAAAACCCGAAGACATTCTTTGAGTTTCAAATGAAGTAAACATGTTAATTATTTTTTTGAGAACAGACGACATTCATTGTAGGCATGGTGCCTGCTAATAGTCCACTACTCGTTGAGAGAACTAAAGATTGTCTGTACATTAAAATTTGTAGATGAGTCACAGTTTACACCTACAATAAATGAAACCGTCTGGAAATAAAATTAAATGCCAGGTAATTACCGGATACCTTTGATTCATCTACGTACTGTGACGACGCTCAGTTTAGTCATGAGGTGAATCGCGTAGCAAAAAAGCTTGTATTCGGTGTTTCATCACCAGACTTAGTATAACATATTTTATTTGAGTTTACGGAGAGCAAATCAGGGTGGTAAGAGAGAAAGTATTACGGTCACCTTGGTTCGATTTCCACAGCTTAGTCATATAACATCATCTAGGTGTGTTGCAAGTTGGTGAAGTACTCAGAAAATCTTCGTCATAGATTTGTCCTGGATATGAATACATAATCGTGGGAGATTCAAAGAATTGACTGGATGTTTGTAACTGCATCACGGGGAGGATTTTAGGCTGGTTCCAATAGCCGCTGCTTTGATTTTTCCCCAAAGATCCAATAAATTTCAACAGAATCGACCTAATCTACCGGATAGTTTGACTTGACCAAGTGAAGACTGATCGCAGATAAGCAGGACATTATTGATCCTCGATCTATTCACATCACAGGATGCTCCCGGATGCATTCAGATCAGCGTGCGTGTCGCAACCTTTAGTCAGGTGTTGAACACAAGTTAATTGACTGATCCGTGAAGATAATTAGGCCATTTTACAGAAATCAGCCGTAGAGACTATCGAACTTACAAACACGGACTGTACCATGTACCTGATGAGATGCAGCGAAATGTGCTTGAGAGACGTGTTGTGCAAAAAACTATTTCTGACTTCTCTGATCAAAGAGATTGTTGATAAAATGGATGGTTATGGTCTCTCTGGACAAAATGTAACATGCAAGCCGGCTGTTTCTCTTGTGATTGTCCGCTACACTTACAGACCAACTTTGGGGCAATGTGAAGACACTGGGGGACAGCGTTCTTCCGAAGTAGAGGTTCCAACAACAATCCTGTAAAAAGAAACAACAAGAACAAGCATGAGCCAAAGGCCCAGTAAACTATGCACATGACTTACACGAACGATTACTAAGACGGCGCTGACAACACAGCAGCACACCCTGATACACAATTCAAATTCAACTCGTGCGCGCCTGCTGGTTTCGACCGCACGTTACAGTCACCAGTCTTGTGGATCGGCCAAGCTGAATCGTATAGATACTTGGATGGACTGATCTCTTCCGTGGATCAAAGAACCCGTAACAAGTTTACACTTACCCGTTCCTAGTCAGGATAGCAAATGATGTTTTGATTAACCCATCTGACCGATTGGATAGATTCAACCCATGTTTTGTCTTCAAGAGCCTACAGTTTTATTAAGCGAATAACGCGTACATAGCGTTAACCTCTGTCACTGTGCACATGATTTGTCACACGCTCACTCTCGACAGATTCTTGTTGTTACGCAATTCTGGCATCTCTATGTTGACAGCAAAATTTTGCAGCCAGTTCCCCTGTTCTTGTTGGTTTGGGCCGGTTATTAGTTGCAACGCCCTGGTTAATCCTGTGATCAAGTTTGATTCGGTTGAGAAATCAAGGACTACTCGATCGGCACACTGTTAACGGTATCCGTTTATGGATTGGTCTATCACGATGTGAACGAAACTAAACGAAGCTTGTACACAAATTATCCCAGTGTGGTTGCACACTCACACATTTATTCAGTATGGGTCATAGAAAATAAGATAGAGATGTGGGAACGGAACTCTATGTAATCCAACCTACCAGCAATAACCAGCTAAGTGGTAGGCTGGCATTAAAGCGAGACACCTATCTTTTGGTGGGGAAAATTTAAGAAGTTCTACTGGTAAACTGTCAACCAATAGGTGTAACGGGGTCTGAGTATGCAGGGCAGGGAATTTTATATATGACGATTAATATGAAGAGACTTTGGTTTAAAGTAAAAATCTCCACTTACAAACATAGACAAAACTGGATACTAGTGTTGTGATCCAAGAACGCGGATGACACAAGGGTTGTCTGTTCGACAAAGCAATTCATGGGTTAAGCATTTAAACAAAACCAGACAAAAATCCACTCATTTGCACGCGGTATTCGGCCTCAGACCGTCTCGGCTGCCACACACGTCAATGCTCAGTTCCATTAAGTAGCAGGGACCATTATGAGCGATGCTGCACTTTGATTATCCTTCCTGCATTCTTCCTGTGGCTTGTACGATGTCAAAATATATGCTTCGCACCTACTACTGAATAGCCGCCGTATGAGTAATATAATACGATCACTCATCTTCACCGCACTAGTCTACGATGATCCAGTTTTTGAAAAATACCAACCAGTTGCTTGTCAAACAAAGGGGGTCCTTGGTTGATATAGGTGGTAATATGTCTGATATAGATAACCCACTTGCAACCATTTGATGCGGCTTGGACAAGGAGTGGATCAATCCTTATTCGTGAGCATTGGGATTGCTGGACAAGACACTACCAAAACTGAATTAACACTCTCAACGGCGGTTGTTCGTGCAACGGTGTTTGGAAGTTTTCCCCTCAAAATATTTTGACTTTACGAAGTAGACCAACTTCTGATGAAAAGATACTCATTAGCCTGCTTTGGATATCAACATTGGCAGCAACACTTGAATGATTGAATGATACTTATCCATAAAAGTTATCACACAAAAAACTCTGGTTTGTGGACGAAAAAGGAAGAACAGAGAGTGAATCCAAAACCAATAAGTAAACTCCGACAACTAGCCACAAAAGTAGTGTGAGTTGCAAGAAAACAGTTGAGCCACAAGTGAACGAAAAATGAGAGTATGTACCACACTGGCTTCATTGAGGTTTTTTCACACCCCTTTATTAAATGTAACTAATGTACACGTATTTCACTCAAGCGACAATAACCTTTATGTCACAGAACTCCACTAACCAGCTTTTCAACAAGAATCTTCAGATATAAACTAGATGGGGGATGAAACCCCGGACCCGGCGTGAGAACACGATCAACAGTTTGTAATTTCCTATAGATATCCCTGTGTTCAGTCAGCTTTGCATGATTCCAGTTGGTGCCGTGATGCCATCGGTTGGTATAAGTGCCCACTGAGTCGTTCGTGATCTACTTGGATGAGGAAATAAGATGTAACTTTTGGCAGTTTGGTATTTTTACTCAACAATTTATTGAAATGTAAAAAAACGTAACTGCATTACTAAAACCCGCAACTTTTTGCACATGAAAGCGGCAGTGAACATGAGGAAAAATCGGTGTTGTAGATTTTACCAAACGTATGAGACCTACCGGGAACAGCGCAATGAATTAATAAGAAATATACCGTTTGTACATCAAAACCAACATGCGATCGAACGAGCGGTGAGACGAAGCGACACTACAAAGGGACAGAAAGCGAGCGCACGGTGTGAGTCATGCGGTCGGGTGCGCGGAGCTCCTGTATACACATATGTTTGAGCAAATGCGAAAAATTTGCAACAAAAAATGTAGAACTGACGATCGTTACTTAGAAGCAGCCAGTGATAAATAAATAGGGTAGCTACAGAGCTCTCAGGTTAGAAGACAACAGAGAACTGACTTAGACAACGGAGTAATGTTCAATTAGCCGAAATCGTTAACTCGAGCATGAATGGTTCAATTTACTCCCGCCAAACAGTTCGTAGTGACGGTTGGCAAAAGAATGGGGAGGACGATTGAAGGTAACCGGAAATAGGTTGTTTGAGAGAGTAATAATCGTGGACAGCCCAAGCATTGAAACAAGCATTTGACAGTGAACTTTGATACACCAAGGAAGTTTAGCAATTTCGGCTCAGTATGTCGTAGGATTACAGTCTTAATCTGGTCCAATATAGGCGGTCCTCGTTTTATGCGATCCAACCACTGTGGGCTTTGACCTTGTCTTATTATCACGTTGAAGTATTTCATTGAGTACTGGGATAATTACGTCCTCAAATCCGTCACCAGTCACACCATGACGCGACAATCGAACATATAATAAAGCCAGAATATGTGCGACGTTCTTCTTGTGACGAGCTAGCGACCAAAACGTCATTCAAACTCAGGCAAATATCATTTGGTCTGCTACAGACATCGTGTGTTTAGCGTTAGAAAATTGGAACAGAATTACTATGATCAAACGACATGCGTAAAAGTTCGAAAAATTCTAACTGTTTTATGTCTGCTGTCTGCAATATGTCTTCAGAGCTACTATATTCTGATTATATGAATGTAACAAACCGATTTTATTAATATCTGCTCACTGGATAGTTTTTTCGTCAAGTCCTGAATGTCAGGATTTAGATGCCTATCAGGAATGGTTGAACTGTTTATTGTCTAGTGGTCGACACATGAGTTCCGGTCGTTGTGCGTCTTTTTTCGATGTCATACGAAAGGACGGCGCCTATAGACTGTTGGTAGAAAGAATAATGCCTAGTTGGAGCAAATACTCAAACCCAACTTGGGCAGTTTTTTCAAGCTTAATGTGCGCTGTTCGCCTTGGAAGTCTGTTAGCCGACGGCCCTTGTGCAACACTGTGATGTGAAGCATCCCTTGTCAGGGCAGGCATATCGATATCAGGTCAAATCAGCTGTAGGAATTCGGGTCAGAGATTCCCATAAGATTCGCAAACGAGGCGACTGAGTAGCATCAAGCTGATGACAACCGTATATGACAGTTAACCTATTACGTCGAGTTTCATTGAGTTGTCGAATAGGCATGATTAGTGAGCTGTATCTAGTGAGTCAAAATGTGTAAAGAAGTCTATACCAGCGATGAGGAAAGGAATATCACCCATGAGAAAAACCATCGAAAATCGCGACGAAAACTGAGATTCAGTCTTAACAGTCAAGGACCAAAAATTTGCAATTGGAGTATCATTCTCTCGTTAACATGTTGCGCAGAACTTTAATCGCAGTCCAGGCGACGTGTGTGGAATGATCTCTTATCCTGTATAGATTTAAAAGTCCATCCCAGAGATCAAGTATTTAGGAAAGTGGCTACTAATTTGTGTCTGGTCACCGACTGTCGTCTCTGAAACTTACCGGCTTGCTAGATTAACTTGTTACCTTGACGGCTAGATAGTTATGAACATCGTCAAACGTTTACACCGTGTCTCGCGGCACCAACAAAGGTAGCTGCTCACTGGGTTCCGGACGGTGATTAGGCATGCATCACAAAACCTTCGAATGACTGCCAGGGCCGCTGATTTCCCACATGCAAACCTGTCAGTTCAAATTAATACTGCACTATTCCAGTGATTGATTCGAATGAGTTGTGTTCATGTTGTACATAAAATTACTGTTATTTCGGTGTCATTCGTGTCTAGTGTGCTGTACACAGGTGTAGTGGGTAACTACTGGTCCAACTAATGATGAAGGTGAACGTCTCAAAAGTATGCATTACACCGATTGGTGCCGTTGACTCACCCATCAGACACGACAGTAACATGGATAACAGCCCCTTTGTACACTCAAGAAAGTCGATGCATTTACACTTTCTGCAAGAGAGGCCCCGACAACTGGATGTTCCCAGATATCTGCCGCATGTCTCCAAGAATAACTGATGTCTTCTTAACGCCCAACTGTAACCAGTGGAACAGTTACGCTGGACTAGTTTTCATAGGCGAATACGTTTATTTAAAATTAACCTATTTAGCAGGTCCATAACGATTGGTTGAAAATCCTGGTAAGTTATAGTTAACGAGGTTGAGCATATCGCCGGGAAGGCACTATACAGTTATATCAGCCGAAGGAACTCATTCGATTGCTAAACTCTATTTAAAATATGGCGGGTCACACCTGTGATGCAAGATGTTTAAAATCGGGGACCGTTGGCGTGGGCAAAGGTATAAATAAGGATAACTCCAAATTGGCCTCTCTAATGTTTGTAGCAGTTTAACGAAATTAAATGGGATACACCTCAAACAGATGCACATTACGTGTACTCGAAACATGCAAACAAAAATTACACTGACTTCCATCAGAGCTATCCGTTCGTAGATACAAGTGAGCAGATATGATCGGTTGGGAACTAAAAATTTATTGTCGATATAGCAAAACACACGACTGATCAAGTGATTAGACGAAGCGACCGAACGACGGAATGGAAAACGAGCGCTCGACATGAGTCTTACGGCCGAGTGTGCGGTGTTACCGTGTAAACATATGTTTGAGCGCATGCGAAGATTTGTGACAAAAATTGTACAAGTGACAATCGATACTTAAAAGCAGTCACACTCACAGTTAGTGTTCTGGTTGCTGAACTCTATGGAGTGATACGGAACCAGTTTATATCGATCATCGGTAGATATCTGACATAATTCAGCTTTAAGAAATTTGAAATTCGGCTGAACTCAAACCAGCGATAGGAATCGCCTGCTTTTACGCGGCATGGAGGCTATAAGCTGTGTTACTGAAACAACCGGAAGAAAGGTCATTTTTATGGATCCCGAAGGTAATCGAAATTTTTCTGCATTCATATTTTGCAACTACGTTCACTTTTTATAACAGGAGTCGATCAAAACCTAAGTCCATTCGAATCAAATGTGATGCTTTGCAAACGACGGACATTATGCCATTCCATACAAAATGCTAGTCCACCTGTTTTAATACAGTACGTTATTTTTGGTGTTATCAATCGTTGGACTAAAGCGAGGGGAAAGCACCTGCCTTTTTTCAAGAATTATGTTTTGGTGAGTCTTTTGCATTTTGATTATTCGTTCTGTTTACACAATGACTATTATTGCTGGTCCCAGAGTAGTCTGAAAACAAATACCCCTTTCCTTCACACCCAACCGGGTGTTATGCAGTTCGTTGGTTTCCTAAATGTGGCTTTCTGACTTGTTTCTGTTGGGATTGCGTAAATAGACTAAAGACGAATATATTAAAAAAAAAATTATTTCGTCTTATTCTAAACTATGACAATAGGTAGGGAGACCAGAAATTTGAAGTTTGGATTCGGTCAACCACCCATTTCATTGTATCATTCAGAATTCATGAAATAGATGAACTGAAATGTCAAAACCCTCAACCGATTCATTTGTGACCACAGATCCGGGCAGTGCTTTCCAGCGTGAACAGACCCTAATTGTGAAGCGGTCCTGTCTGCAAAGTAATCTGCTTATATCACAATCAAATTTCGGCGAATGACCTCTTGAACATTCATCTTCGTTTGGTGGAAGACGTGTCGGTGGATAAACCGGGGTGTGGAAAATTTTGCACACGACAAACAGATATTTAAATTAACTGTAACCAATTGAAAACGGTCTAATTCTGCTAGTCTGTATGGGGGGGAGATTTTTCTAAGCCTTATAGTTATTTTAGTGGCCACTTCCTGAACATTCAATAAGTGTCAGCGACAAGGCCGATATGCCTCTATGTTCGTTTCCGGATTTGGACTGATTATAGAGGCGAACATAGTCGGATGGAAAGAGTGTAAGACTGTACAAATTCTTCTTAGGAGACTCAGGGTTGTTTGTGCTTTTTGAGCCATGACTGTACAATTTGTAGCCAGGCTGAAACTGTCCACCAATACGGTCCCTATGTCTCTTCTGCATACTGACACGATCAACTTGATGTCGCTGAGGTAGTTGTCAGCACAATTTTAATGGCGAAGCTGCATAACTTTACATTTGTTGATACTGTACAGCAAGTTATTTTTCATGAACCACCGGCTTAGACAGTTCAAATCGTTCCTTAAAAGTTGTTATATCTTGTGGGCACTTTAGAGTTCGCTGAAGTTTTGTCGTAAGCATAGAGCAACATTGGTGATTTGACTATACTGAGTAATTCAAGGTCGAAGAAAATGAACAACAGGGGTTACAAGATGAATCTTTGTGGAAGGTCATTGTTGGCAGAAAACCATTTCGACAACTGTCCCCTCACCTCGACATTGAACCTGTGTTCAGTTAGATAACATTTAAACCGTGTGAGTAAATTCCATAGTTAAGCACTTTCCGAAGCAAGATAAGGTGATCATCCTTGTCGAAGTCTTTGGGAACGTTAAGATAAGTCAGATCAATGTCCATTCTTGTGTCAGCAACCTTTTGTAAAAAGTCACGATCAATCGCCAGACTCGCAAAGCATAGATCTCTTTCAATTCGTTAATGACAAGTTTGAGGTTTTTAACGTTGGTTTGGTAGCAGTCATCTAATAAACTCACCATTACTTAGAAGATCACTGAGAGCGGTGTTACTGTTCTATAGCTTGTTTGGTCATCTCCATGTCCATCTTTTAAGACAGGTGTGATTGTGAATCGTTTCCAGACTTCCGGTGAACGCTCAGCTGACAACAAATTACAAGAAATTACTGCTAGCGTTTCTTTTAATCTGGTAGCGCAGCTTCACAGGACGACAGGGGATTTCAAGTCTGGACCAGATGAGTTGTAAGTTAGTAGGTACTCTTATCTGATTGTTATCCGTAATACTGAAGCCTGGAGTAATTCAGTAAAATTGTTCCCCATAAACTCAAAAGGTGTTCGTAGTTTGCAGTTGTGCGCACTTACTTACTGTTAACCAGCTCTGGATTCCTCTACATCTATTTCGGTAAATCCAGCAGAAGTCTGCAGTTGTGAAATGCCAACTTTACTCTTTGTGTGCTACGAATTTGTTGTGAGAAACCTCGAAATACTCTGCGGCTTTTGAGAAAGGTCGCATTGTTAACAAAACATCTCTTACAACAGCCATGCCACGATTGTACCACATGTCATTTTCGACAAACACAAGTTCAGTTGGCTCTAGTTGGTACCTTTTTCATACCAAACGTTTCAGTTTAACCAGATATTGCCTTTTCTAAGCTGCTCAGTTTTTACCAGGTAGGAGACAATTTACCGGAGTCGGTTTGTTAACGACTTCCGAGATTTCTTGGATGATGACCCGCCAGTGATGTGCTAAACTGAGTGTAGTGATGGAGCCAAATCATTCAGTTTGTTGAGCTGTTTTCATCTATGCGAAATTCTCCTTGTGATGAGTCCCTGAACCCATATTTTCTCGAAGTGTTTTCTAGAACCGTCCGAATAGCTAAGCCAGTTTCCCTGGGGTCATTTTGGCCAAGTTGAGCTGTGAAGACTAGACTGTCTATCACATCGACCTTCTTGGTAAGCAGATGAACAAGACAAAATGGCATTTGACCCCTTGGTCAACCGGTACGATCCTTATCATGCTGAAGTAGGCCAACTTCAAATATCGATTCGAAGAATTCCCAGACGGAAGATGATACTGCAGTATTAACAAAATGGTCTGTTAATTCTAATCCTGGGTAATTAAGATCACCCATTATCAAAAGTTGACTGTATCACTTGGATGGCATTCCAAGCAGAGCGTTTGTCGGCATCCCTATGCACAGAAAGTAACCTGGGAATCACGCCGATTAAACAAGCGAAGTTCTGAGTGACGTCACCAATTTTTAAAACTAGTTCCAGAAAATGCATCAACAATTTGTCTTTAGGTGTGACCCCAGATATACAGCTACACACTCTCGCTTACCGATTTTTCTATTGATACAAAACATTGTCATACCAGGGACGGAAAATTCACCGTCCCTCACTTCCTTCGTATACCAGGTTACTGTGATGCCTGTTATAAATGTTTTGTGGTAGCAACAGAGGTCTGAAAGCTCGTACATTTTGTTAAACTTCAAACCCTCGTTGGTGCAAGAAAAATGACAGGGGGTAGTTTCATTGTCAACAATGAGAAGCTTCAGTAACTGAGGAGGATTGAATCAGTGTGCTGTACTGTGCATTGAGGCCGCCATCCCCATTTGGAATAGAGGTGAGTCCTGGGTGTTTTGAACTCTTGGGGTGGACTCGACATTTGCGTGAACATCACCTGGGACAATCTCAAGAGCAACTCTATTGAGTTTCGTGATAGGGTACAGTTGTATCTGACGTTTCTTGCGTTGTCAATATGGTACCTGATCCCAGTAGACAATTGTGAATTTGCTGCAGGCTAATCCTCAGTTATTTAGTTAGGAAAAGTATTCTTAGGTTAAAAACGAGGCTAATTAAGCTGATCGGGACAGAGGACTGACGCCAGACTGTTAGATCATAGAAACCAGTGAGTGGTGTTGACAACCTCCGCCGATTTAGAATATGTCCTGTTTGAACAAGCATACCAGAACTTTCTGAAGTAGGCACTCTGTGCATAGCAATTCTCCTACACCTACGTTCATCAATTCTTTGGGCCTCAGACGTGTGTATTTTTCTCATTCAGGGACTAGACTAATCACTTTCTAACTTCTGTTGTGACTGGCTTTCTGCAACGCCGTTGACTTCTTGAAGTCAGCCAAAACATGAAGAATAAATTATAACTGATATTACAAGACGTTGCAGGATCTGAGTCTTTTCGTAGTCTTTGAAATCTCTCCAGGGCGATGTCTGGATAAGTTGTCTCTTTAGGAAATTCAAAAAATTTCTTTCTGTCACTCTTTTCTCAATCGGCTAGCACTACTGAACTTGCATCAGGCAGGTGGAGACAATCACTGATCAACACACAACTATGGGCGAGTTTGGTGGCATCATGCATGGTCTGCTGCAGCCCACACCTACAAAATAGGTCACGGAATCAGCATTTTAAACGGATGAGATCACAGTAACTGGCGAGTTGTGATCCGTGTTATCAACCGACTGTAGAAGCGACTGTCCTTCACGCGCTTCTGGTGATTTAGTAACTCTTCTATAGCTGTCAGTTGTCTTTTCAGTTTCAGTAAGGTAAGTTGGAATATGCAGTTTGCCTTCGATACGATTACAGTTGAGGAACCTTTTGTGCAACGGGCTCTATGGCGCACTCCGTTTCCCTACAAAATCTTCAACTATACATTTTGTGCACATATCTTAAAGTTTCGGCTGGAAACTCTTTTAAAGTCTCATAAACCAAAGATGGAACCAGTCTATAGGATGAGTAGGATTGAATTTTACACAGAAGACAGGTTAGGATCTTATCACGTTTACGAATCTTTTTGTCACTGAAAGCTCACTTTGAGGGTATGAGAAACTAAATGATCGCTACACTGCAATAATCGGATCACCGGAGGTACACCACACACAATTACCAGTCAGACACACACAAAAGTTACTTAGACTTTTGGCAATCAGTCACACGGATATGATCAGTAATTGAAATGAACAGTAGAACATATAAGTTTAGAAGCAACAGAAGGTAAAAAGTAGTACGCATCGTGTATGTCGCATGGAGGGTGGAGACCACAATAGTATCTGTTTACAGATGACACCAGGGGTTTGGGTCGGATGCGAGGTGGTCTAAGTTCGACGAACAGGTGGTGATGACCACAAATAGATGGGACGAGTGTTACACGAACTTATTACCTTGATTAGATTTAACGTAATTACTCGGTTACATTAAATGTTTTCTAGCGGTAGCAACAAATCCGAAATGTAGGCATAAAGCCAAGAATCCTATCTAAACTCTTGCCGTCACCTTGTGTAACAAAGCGACCAAATACCCTGCTACATACCAAGCAACGGACGCACTTACAGACAGTATTTGGAGGGGGTCACCCCAGGTAGACCATTGGGTTCACTGACCAAATATTGACTAATCAGGGGGTCTGTATAACGTTCGTGGGACTACGGGCATTTAGCCAATGTCTGATAAGGTTGCCGGTGCTTTTTCAAGGTTGTCTCCGGCCGTTTGATGATCGACTGATTAGATGCTAATCGGGTGGCGAATCGACAGAACTCGCCCATGCAGGGTAAAATTCGCGTAATTTTCTTTTGAAAATAGATCGTGGATTGCATGAATCGTAACTGGGCAAACTGATCGTTCAGAAGACTATGTCCCATGAGAAAAATATGGTTACTGATGGAAAGGTTTTGAAATGCATTTTCGCCTGACACCAAAAGTTGTGTTGTGGCTGATGGTACAAAATTTTTGCAAGCGTGTGTATACGGGCTGTAGAACGAGGAGATACTACGAAGCTATGATTGTAGAACGACGCTGTATATCCGTAACATACGAGTATCGTTGAAAACGGTTTGGAAAATATGGTAGAATGAGTTGGACAGGAGAAAGTAGAATGGGTTAGGCACGAGCAAAATCAGAGCGTTGAAATCTGCGTTCGCTTGCCGTGACAGCCACTTGAACTTTAGGTTCATCGTTTAGTGTTTTCAAAGTAACCTCAAACGGTTCACTTTTGGTCCACACTTTTTCAAGTAACGTGAGTTCAACCATTAGCTACGGAATTACAAGTTGTTACTGTACTCAAAGACCCGGTGTGTTTGTGTTAGGAGGAGCATCTCCTAGAGAAGCAAGTAAGGTTAACCTCGTAACGCCGTTCGATTCACGATCGAGATGTCCTCATTTTCAATACTGATCAAGCCTACAACTGTCCGGAGTGAACCTGGAGTATTTCGGTTCTCATTGTTTGAAGTAGGTTTAGTATCGAATGGCTGGTTCTATGTTATTCCAGTTAGTCAATAAGAGTGCAGCTGTGCGATCAGACGCTTGTACGTTTCAACTCTATCCTCATGTGCTTGTTGACCCCAATACGTCAAGTCGATCTAACGCCAGGTTAATCATATATCTTCTTCGTGTTTGATCTGCTCTCGGTCCTGACCGCCTTGCATGACAATTGTTTGCCGCATATATACAGGACCTCTAGAACCTAATTTTCGACTGGTTCCAAATAAATGTTGATACCCAAGCATTCACCTTCTCGGGTTGAGAACCAAGCCGTATTAACGACTGCGCAACTGTGGTGTAGTAGGTCCAAACACCACTTCAACTGTTATCGTCAGTTCACATGATGAAGATGCTTTACGGCTTAACTGTTGTCAGTTATCGATAAGGAAACTTTTCTTTTTTCCCCAGTGTTTTAAGTTCTCAAAATAATAGTGAACGATGCCATTGATCACATCGATTTACATCACAAACGTATATAGTCATACATTTTCTTGAACAGCGATTTATTTTTAGACACTGAAAACAGTGTTTTTTACTGCTTCGCGGTGGCTGCCAATAGTTCGCGAACTGAACTCTGGACATTGGTCAAAATGGCGCACTGCTTCAACCTTAGTACATTGCAGTTTGTGGACATCACTTAGGCTCCAGAATGTGTGATTACGTAAGTTAACATTCAGTATGTCATTCCTGTGCATACCAGCTTAAGGTTGGATCATAGTATTTCGAAAGCTTAGGTGGAAATAGATGCTTTAGCTACCGGAAACAAGACAGAGAAGTCATCTTATGTTGGCAATATCCGCATTCCCAATCAAAAACCTGGTCAAATCTAAAAACGATGGTTCTCATCCATGAAGCAAAATTGTGGTGGTTACTTCAAAAGTGTACTGACATGAAAATTTGTTGCACATTATCTGCCGGTGTACAGTAAAAATTCAAATGGAATTCAGAGACGAACTGTCGAAGAGTTGTGGAACGCATTTGCATTCCCTCATATACTTCCAGAAGTGTCGTTTAATCTGAAAGATAATATACCAAACAATGCTGCCTAATGTTGGATCTAATCAACTGACTTTTCTTGTAGTTCGACATATATTGGTCGCACCACCAGGCGTTTATTGGAAAGAATTCAAAAACATTGCCCGGTATGGCTTCGTTCAGTAATAACAAAGAAAATTAATTCATCTATTCTGGTCCATATGGATGATTGTGACAGACACGGAGGGGGCGTTTTGTATCGTGAAATGTACCCCGGCCACCGCGTCACGAAAGAACAAGTGGAGAATTCTGTCTGTAGCCGGGGCAGTTGCAATCCGATTGAGCCACCCGGATTTGTGTGTTCAAAAGCAGTTCGTTCCCATCTTGGGATCACCATGGCCTAACAGGTATATCCAACTCACATGACAATTTGATCCCGTCCCACCAGCCCACCCCAACTAATATTGGCTTTGTAAAACTTACCACGCTTGTGAACAGGACCACAACGAAGTCGAGTTTGCCTTGTACTCAATCGTCTTGCTTTAGTACTATTATCGATCAATCCGTAAGAAATTCCGCATCGTCGTACATCTCTCAGTCAGTGACCTGATGGGAAGCGTGCATTAAAGTGAGGTTGATCGAAGCGGCACTAAAGAATGCTTACGGTCTGGTTGTATCTCAGCTCAGGTTCTAGTAGTGTATATCTTTTTATCGTACTCACTGACTCTCCATCGTCCGGCTGCATGAAACAAAACAGCCTGTCAAAACAGTTATCTATGTAGCGATTAACATTAGCCAAAAACTATTGATAAATCCCCAGTAGTATATAGGATTATGATTGAACTTTAAATGATACTTGGGGAGCCTCATACACAAGTACTGGGTTTTTTGTGTACACTGACCGATCTTGATTATTTTTGCTGCCCAGTACGAGCCCCCAGAGGTGTATCTGTCCGATCAGTGTTGGATGTTCAGTGTGACCTGGGAATCACGTACGACTTAACGTTTAACTGCTAGTTACAACTTCTCTCAACACTGTGGCACAGAGGTCCAGCGAGGTAAAGTAACTGCATGGGCAGTGAACACGGAAATGGCTTTGTAGTGCACTGACCGTGTGGTGACCTTGAAATAACCCCGGTTTGTTTGTTGTACTAGGTGTAAAAATGCTAGTCGGCGTAGGAGCGTAAGGTATGTTTGCTTGCCGTCCGCTTAATGCGCGTGGTCCTGTTTGTTAGTTTAAATGTTTAGTGGGGCACCAATGACGCCAGATATTTCCGGTTTGTTTGAACGCTGGATGGTTTAGTTCTTAGCATGCCTAACTAATCTCATGTATCGGCATTGCTTGGCTTTTCACGAATCCTTCAGCAATTTTCACATTGTATATATGACGAGTGTCCTGGTCATTGGTGTTTTCAGGTTTTTTCTGATTCCCATTACGTACACCACGGAATTATCGATTTGGTTCATGTACGCCCGAAGACCTGGTAGTCGGCTTTCGCTTGGTTATGAACGCCTTTACATCTCCATTTTAATTCGTCGTGCATTGTTCTTGTTGTTGTTGTTGTTGTGTTCCTAACAGCCAGTTGCAATTCAGGTTGATGGATGCGAATTCGAGCTAATTTCGGATCACGTCCGTTGGCTAATGTGTTCATGGAACCGAATTTGCTCGAATCTTCGTTTTGTAATTGTTTTCTGAACATAGTCCGGTCAGACATTGCTTACCTATAGAATCTGCAATGATCTACGGTTTTACATAGTTTATCGGAAAAACTGTAGACTTCTTGAGTCGGACAGAACAAGAGAGAATATTGGAGATTTACTCACATCAAACTAATTCTCTACAAAAACAAGTAGTAGACTGTAAAATATACAACTTAACCAAGTGAACTCTAGACACGGAAACCAACCGTTATCCACTAGCAGTCAATAAGGCCTAAATAACTGAATGAGGCGGAGAGTTCAAATAAAAAATTCATAATATCAAGTCAGAATAGGTCACGTGCAAAAAAATGTGTTTTGATAATATTCAGTGTAATCAATACGTGGAGATATATATGTGGAAGGGTCCGCAACACGATAACTGGTCATTGGGGTATAGACGTGAAAACAGATGAGATGGAATTTGTGCTAGCCCTCGTCTGTGGCTTTGTCCCAGGACAACATTTGACGTTTTATAGGCTTGAGCCTCCAGGCAGACGCTTCGTCACTGTGCTATCCATTATACTTACAGCAACCCGAAAATAATCTCTGTCGATTCAGGTCACGGTTTTATCATTCTGTCTGAATGCGCTTGGATAGTTTTCATACCACGACGACGTTCGTGTGCAGCTCCTGTTGGTGACAATTTTTGCTTTGTTTCGTTGTACTGGCAATATGTATCCAGAATTCGAAATGAGCTGTGATTTGCGTTTATTAATGCAATAACTGCATTCTTGAAGCCGTTAATGTTAACGATTAATTTTCCATCCAGAAGAGACTCAGTTGCAAAAGGCTATTACACTACTTACTGGCATTCCAATTTCCATATTCAACAACAGCGTTAGTGGATTCCAGGGTGAATTAGTTGGGAAAACATAGGTGACTAGTCAATCGTTTGGTGGATTCCATATGACACAGAAGGTTAGTTGGGTAACTGAATCTGAACGTCTAATCTCTGAAGTCTCGGAGTGATTTCAGGGCCCAGTTAATTTTGCACTTGCTGCCTTTAGGCATGTTGTTTGCGTCACTGGTTCGAGTCCAGTGGAAGTCCAAATTTATGCCAACTGAGCATCATCTAACTTATTAAATATACCACAATACTTATTAGTAACAAGGTTTCCTTTTCGTCATTTTGTAGTTATGAGGAGCAGACACTTTGTTAATCATCCATCTAGTAAGCGTTATATGCATTCGCGGGCTTAGCTGTTTAAGTGATATTAGAAATGATCGTCAATGTACTTGGAGAGTCAGAAAGCGCGCAGCTAAAATGCACGCTAAAATCTGCGAAATCGTAAGTGAATGAAAATAGCACAACTTAAAAAAGATATGTCAGATATCATGATAAGAAGCCATTGAAATCGAAGCCCAACACATAAACTACATACGTTTATCTCTTCCCTTTGTGCGTTGGTTTGATAATTACAGTGGCAGCAGGCACGAGATAGAGTGAGTTGAAATAAATCGGGTGTTTATCATTTATCTCACGCACGTCTTCACAAATTGTGGTATTGGAAAAGTTTCGTGAGATGAAATGAATTTCCGAACCAGACCTTTACTCAAATTTAGGGGTTCGGCATGAATTTTTGATGAAAAGACTGTTCAACGAAGCAATTAGTTCCAGACTCAAAGTAGGAGCGTAAGGAGGCACTACTGAAAACAGTTCGAGCATGTGAAGCCATGCCAATTTGGCAAAAATTTGGAAAATGACAAAGTCGCTGCTTGGGGTGTAAGATAAATGACATTTTGTTCCTTTTCAAGTATACATCCGAAATAGCTCACAAACAAGCAAACGAAAACCTAAACGTCTGCAGATAAGAGCGTGGAGTGAACAGTTATCATTTGGTTCAGGAAAGCGATCAGTCACATGGCTGAGTAATCCGAGTTAGAAGTAATGGATAATGAGAATAAGTAAGTTGAGGAAAGAGACAATATTTAGTAGAACAGTTTGTGGTTAGGTATTCAAGCTTCGATTAACCAATCAGTCATTGGAAAACAAGATATACGATCAATATACTGTAATCGCACGATGAACAACGAAAAGAATGAACTGGATTCTATAAGAAATGGTCAGTGCAATTGAGCATGGTGACATGAAGGGAATGCTCGATCTGTGTGACCTTTTTCCGAGGTAGTGGTGATCTCATTGCATTTTGCTTCTGATCACCTAAATGTGGTTTCATACGGTGTATCACAAGCGTTACTGAAACAGTTTGAGTGCGTTTATTTGTAGTCTAGCTATTAGCATTGAATGACTTAGTAAGACGAACTCGATGACCGGATTGTTGCTACTGTTTTGTTATTGCACTCTATGCCACCCCGTTTGTGACAATCAGGAATCGTATAGCAAATTGGTGGGCCTGCGGAAAAAGACATTGACTGTTTCATTAGCGTACTTTTGCAAGCTTTGCATCAACTACACAAAAAATGCGGGTCCGAATGAAGATTAATTGACATAATTCGCACACTATTCGGATGAACATATTTCCGAACAGATACTGTACAAACTAACGGGGTGATAACAAGCTATAACTTGACCACATACATAGCCCCTATAACAAGCGTCGCTCGTAGACTTGGTGGCATTGCGGATGGGGGCATTGTTTTGCAACGCCAATGATAGCGGATTCTATCCGTCATTCACATCTCCACTGGATTAGTCCAGACAAATACCAGACCGGCCGTGAATTGTCGGTCTGACGGTGGGTATAAAGAAAGAAGCATTACAAATACCATTTTGACCTCTTGCAGTGGTAGTCAATAAAAACTGGCAATCCGACGGTGTAAGAACAAACTATAACATAGTAATCCGGAACAGCTTGTTTTCACTCGCCAGACTCCTATCCAAAATGAGTGCACCACGAATGTTATTCGTGAGCAGGTTTCCCAATCAACTGTCACAACGGTATCGGGGTAACTGGTGTTCATATCTGTGCCAAACAAAAGAGACAATGTACCAATACTCAGAAGACGAAAATTGAGAGTAGCACTAAACAGTAGAGGTGTATGTGGGTAAAGTGCAGTATACCGCATTGAACCACTTATATCTCCTTAACCAAAAGACAGGATCTGATGCCCACAGTCACAAAGGTGAACAATAGTTGTAGACTAATCTACACCTGTGGTTTGAAGTGCATTGGTCTCACGTTGAGGACATTCGATACACGCATTACAGAGCAATTTCAAAAATGATTCCTGCTTATCAAAAACGGGATGGCATAGAATGCAATAGCAAAACAAATGCAGCAATCCGGTCATCGTGTTCGTCTTATTAAATTATTCAGTGTTAGTAGCCAAACTACTAATAAACGCACTCAGGTTGTTTCAGAAGCGCTTATGAAACAACATATGAAGCCACTTTTAGGTGATCAGAAGCAAAATGCAATGAGACCACCACTACCCCGGAGAAACGTCACACGGATCGAGCATTCCCTTCATGTCACCATGCTCAATTGCACTGTTCAGTTCACGTGGAATCCAGTTCACCCTTTGCGTTCTCCACCGTGCGATTAGTATATTGATCGTATATCTTGTTCTCTAATGATTGATTGGTTAATGGAAGCGTGAACACCTAATCACAAACTGTCCAGTGAACCATTAATCTAAATCACGCCCAGTAAGTAAACTGCTTTGTGCACCGTGTGAAGTGACTGCTCGTCATTTACACAACCATAGGAGACGGAATATTCAATACATTTATTAATTCAAATTCACGGTCACTCCATTTTTAAGAAAGGTCAGGATTAACAAGAAAGCGTGCTAAGAAAACGATAACAGAAAAACGCATGAACGAATACTGGCATACATTGATTCGAAACTGAACCTCGTAGACAGTGCAGATATACATTTGGAAATTGACAGATGGACTGAGAATACCACAACATAATGAACAAATTTTAATAATCTACGTTTCAACCAACTCAGGTGGTCTTCCTCTGGATTGTGGAAAGGTCGGAATGAAGCGCTGATCGGACCGGTACAACTTGGAGACAAGCAGTGTGCATACTTTAGGCTGCTGAACCGCTATAGAGCCAGTGCGAATTTGCCAACGAACACCACTGCAATTGAATCAGTTGCTCGGGGATTTTGAAAGAGGTTTGAAGTCCTTGATTAGAAATCCAGGACAAACAAGTGACAGAAACACCGTGCCCAGACGCGGCAAGTGCTCTATCAGCTGAGCAAAGAAGCTACGTCAAGCGCTCGGAAATTTCACATGTGGACTCAGTTACCCACCCGTCTCACTGTGTCATATGGAATCTTCCAAATGATCCGGGGGATCAACTGCCCAGGCATAAAAATATACAAGGTTGAAAATAAATTTGGAAACGAAACATAAAACGTGAATTTCCTCACTTTAGTAAAAACATTGTTTTCATGAAGAGACCAGGGATTAGTTAGACTTGGTTAATTTACCCGTAAAATCACTTTTGAGTGAGTGTGGTTTTTGCATTCCGGTAAAGTTTTAGGCCAGTCCATTTCGAAAAGGAGCAACAGATTTCAATTTTGCCTATCAAACCTTATCAGTAGTGAAGGTCCTTGTTTATAGAAGTCCTATAATTGTAGGCAATGCTCGATTCTTATTAACCAGAAGTTACTTACTACTCATCAGTAAACAAAACATCACCCAGCAAGCTATTGCCTTCTGTGACTTCGACTTTCAGAGTTATAGTGGTCAGGATATCGATTGGAGTCAACAGAAAAGTTTACGAATCTCCACTCAAGGCAATCGGACAATTTGTACTTTGATTACAAGCGCAGGTGGCGTTGCATACAATAAATCGGCAGTGCCAACAGGGTTGCATTATAAAAGCATGACCAGAGTTCTAGTTCAGATCGCGGCAAGGATAGGGGAAACTCGATTAGGGCGGTTTACTTCAGAAGAGACTGGCTGGGCAGTCGAAGAGAATGTGAAAACAGCAAACATTTGTGAGTCCTGCCCCATCTATTTGAAGAGACCACCGCAAATTGTGGCTCGGCAGATTCGGATCTCTGAGGAAGATTGTTTTCGACGTATATCTTAAAACATTTATCGAAAAGTTACACTTAGGTTGTTCATGTAAAAAAGGAAACCAAAGCATCATTACATTTGGTCTTTTGGAACGATAAGGGGCGTGTGATAGGCCAAATTTAGCTAGTTCCGAAAGGTCATTCCATAGAGTAAATGGGTAGGTAATTCCCCAATTTTGGACGTCAAACGCGGCATCGTCTGCACACTAGCGAAACCGCATCCATGAAAATAAAGACAATAAAAGAGAACGTTGGAAAACGCTGAATTTTGTGATAACGGGGAAAGGCTCTTGATCTTGTGAACTACGAACAGTTCGAAAAACCATCACTTGGCAACGTTATAAGAGATAATTGAATGGAGTACTCTCTGAGAGGACAAAATAGAATCTCTGTATTGATGAGGTTGAAAATACTGTTGTAATCGGGATAATGGAAACGGATTACACTAAGTTTTCTATTCAAGGATCATCTAATTGAACAGATAAGACATAAAAATGCGCTAAAATTGAGCCGAGATTGACAACCGGCAAGCTGACATTAGGCAGTGTAGTTGTTCTGCAACATAAAGCGTTTGAGAAGGACCTACTGCAAAACCTTTAACGCCGCCAATATGTGTGTGCAGCCAGGCGACAATTGGTAAGTCTTTCTTTGACACTGGTGCGAAACTAATAGTCCTTCAATAATTAATAACTTTTCCTTTATGCTACACTGCGCAAATATGTCTATAAAAAGCTCTACCAAAATTTATGCACACTCTGGGCTTAACTGACGACAGTTCATCTAGCCCTTCTACTTTATAAGCTTCAACTCGTATCATCTATTTGTAGAGCTGCACCTTCAATACGGAGGGATATGTCAGTTAAAAGAAGTGATTCACACATAGAAAATGATGGAACGTTAAACGAACTTTCAAAATTATGATGTAACAGTTCATTATTGCAAAAGAGATTTTATATGAGGCGGCTGGCAACATTCGGCACCTTCGTTACTTTCCAGATTTAGTGACATGTTTTTTTGTCAGAAATGTTTGAGTGCAAACAGTGATAAGGTGAAACGATTCAATTTTATTGCTGATAATAACGATTTCATAAATGCCTATCTATTTTTTTGATACGCCTCTCGAGCTTCTCGAGATGAAGGGATGCCAACCTATCAGGGTTTACAGAAAGTGTTCCCGTAGAGGCAATGGACGTCGAAAATAAGTTGAAATAATTAGTTAATCAATCATGGCGAGCAGAACGATCAGGATGGACAAATAAACAGTAGGCTGTCGGGGAAGAACTCAATTCCCCGAAAATACCGT